>JAXFYN010001186.1:0-44558 GCA_036172215.1 Camellia granthamiana
GTTCGAGTGTTCGAACCCTAATGCGTGAAAAATGGTAAGTAAACGCCGTATTTACATATCTGCCACTGTGCAGGAGAATCCGTGTAGGTGTTCGAGTGTTCGAACCCTAATGCGTTGGAAATGGTAAGTAAACGCCGTATTTACATATTCTGCCGCTGTGCAGGAGAATCCGTATAGGTGTTCGAGTGTTCGAACCCTAATGCATGAGAAATGGTAAGTAAACGCCGTATTTACATATCTGCAACTTTGCAGGAGAATCCGTATAGGTGTTCGAGTGTTTGAACCCTAATGCGTGCAAAATGGTAAGTAAAGGCCGTATTTACATATCTGCCACTGTGCAGGAAAATCCGTATAGGCGTTTGAGTGTTCAAACCCTAATGCATGAGAAATCGTAAGTAAACGCCTTATTTACATATCTGCCACTGTGCAGGAGAATCCGTATAGGTGTTCGAGTGTTCGAACCCTAATGCGTGCAAAATGGTAAGTAAACGCCGTATTTACATATCTGCCACTGTGCAGGAGAATCCGTATAGGCGTTCGAGTGTTCGAACCCTAATGCATGAGAAATGGTAAGTAAACGCCGTATTTACATATCTGCCACTGTGCAGGAGAATCCGTATAGGTGTTCGAGTGTTTGAACCCTAATGCGTGCAAAATGGTAAGTAAACGCCGTATTTACATATCTGCCACTGTACAGGAGAATCCGTATAGTTGTTCGAGTGTTCGAACCCTAATGCGTGCAAAATGGTAAGTAAACGCCGTATTTACATATCTGCCACTGTGCAGGAGAATCCGTATAGGCGTTCGAGTGTTCGAACCCTAATGCATGAGAAATGGTAAGTAAACGCCGTATTTACATATCTGCCACTGTGCAGGAGAATCCGTATAGTTGTTCGAGTGTTCGAACCCTAATGCGTGGGAAATGGTAAGTAAATGCCGTATTTACATATCTGCCACTGTGCAGGAGAATCCGTATAGGTGTTCGAGTGTTCGAACCCTAATGCGTGCAAAATGGTAAGTAAACGCCGTATTTACATATTTGCCACTGTGCAGGAGAATCCGTATAGGCGTTCGAGTGTTCGAACCCTAATGCATGAGAAATGGTAAGTAAACACCGTATTTACATATCTGCCACTGTGCAGGAGAATCCGTACAGTTGGTCGAGTGTTCGAACCCTAATGCGTGGGAAATGGTAAGTAAATGCCGTATTTACATATCTACCACTGTGCAGGAGAATCCGTATAGGTGTTCGAGTGTTCGAACCCTAATGCAGCAGAAATGGTAAGTAAACGCCGTATTTACATATCTGCCACTGTGCAGGAGAATCCGTATAGGTGTTCGAGTGTTCGAACCCTAATGCGTTGGAAATGGTAAGTAAACGCCGTATTTACATATCTGCCGCTGTGCAGGAGAATCCGTATAGGTGTTCGAGTGTTCGAACCCTAATGCATGAGAAATGGTAAGTAAACGCCGTATTTACATATCTGCCACTGTGCAGGAGAATCTGTATAGGTGTTCGAGTGTTCGAACCCTAATGCGTGACAAATGGTAAGTAAACGCTGTATTTACATATCTGCCACTGTGCAGGAGAATCCGTATAGGTGTTCGAGTGTTAGAACCCTAATGCGTGAAAAATGGTAAGTAAACGCCGTATTTTCATATCTGCCACTGTGCAGGAGAATCCGTATAGGCGTTCGATTGTTCGAACCCTAATGCGTGAAAAATGGTAAGTAAACGCCGTATTTACATATCTGCCACTGTGCAGGAGAATCCGTATAGGGGTTCGAGTGTTCGAACCCTAATGCGTGAGAAATGGTAAGTAAACGCCGTATTTACATATCTGCCACTGTGCAGGAGAATCCGTATAGGGGTTCGAGTGCTCGAACCCTAATGCGTGAGAAATGGTAAGTAAACGCCGTATTTTCATATCTGCCACTGTGCAGGAGAATCTGTATAGGCGTTCGAGTGTTCGAACCCTAATGCATGAGAAATGGTAAGTAAACGCCGTATTTACATATCTGCCACTGTGTAGGAGAATCCGTATAGGTGTTCGAGTGTTCGAACCCTAATGCGTGAGAAATGGTAAGTAAACGCTGTATTTACATATCTACCACTGTGCAGGAGAATCCGTATAGGTGTTCGAGTGTTCGAACCCTAATGTGTGGGAAATGGTAAGTAACGCCGTATTTATATATCTGCCACTGTGGTGGAGAATCCGTATAGGTGTTCGAGTGTTCGCACCCTAATGCATGAGAATTGGTAAATAAACGCCGTATTTACATATCTGCCACTGTGCAGGAGAATCCGTATATGTGTTCGAGTGTTCGAACCCTAATGCATGAGAAATGGTAAGTAAACGCCGTATTTACATATCTGCCACTGTGCGGGAGAATCCGTATAGGTGTTCGAGTGTTCGAACCCTAATGCCTGAGAAATTGTAAGTAAACGCCGTATTTAGGTATCTGCCACTGTGCAGGAGAATCCGTATAGGTGTTCGAGTGTTCGAACCCTAATGCGTGACAAATGGTAAGTAAATGCCGTATTTACATATCTGCCACTGTGGTGGAGAATCCGTATAGGTGTTCGAGTGTTCGAACCCTAATGCATGAGAATTGGTAAATAAACGCCGTATTTACATATCTGCCACTGTGCAGGAGAATCCGTATATGTGTTCGAGTGTTAGAACCCTAATGCATGAGAAATGGTAAGTAAACGCCGTATTTACATATCTGCCACTGTGCGGGAGAATCCGTATAGGTGTTCGAGTGTTCGAACCCTAATGCCTGAGAAATGGTAAGTAAACGCCGTATTTAGATATCTGCCACTGTGCAGGAGAATCCGTATAGGTGTTCGAGTGTTCGAACCCTAATGCGTGACAAATGGTAAGTAAATGCCGTATTTACATATCTGCCACTGTGCAGGAGAATCCGTATAGGTGTTTGAGTGTTCGAACCCTAATGCGTTGGAAATGGTAAGTAAACGCCGTATTTACATATCTGCCACTGTGCCGGAGAATCCGTATAGGTGTTCGAGTGTTCGAACCCTAATGCATGAGAAATGGTAAGTAAACGCCGTATTTACATATCTGCCCCTGTGCAGGAGAATCCGTATAGGTGTTCGAGTGTTTGAACCCTAATGCGTGGGAAATGGTAAGTAAACGCCGTATTTACATATCTGCCACTGTGCAGGAGAATCCGTATAGGTGTTCGAGTGTTCGAACCCTAATGCATGAGAAATGGTAAATAAACGCCGTATTTACATATCTGCCACTGTGTAGGAGAATCCGTATAGGTGTTCGAGTGTTCGAACCGTAATGCGTGAGAAATGGTAAGTAAACGCCGTATATACATATCTGCCACTGTGCAGGAGAATCCGTATAGGTGTTCGAGTGTTCGAACCCTAATGCGTGAGAAATGGTAAGTAAACGCTGTATTTACATATCTGCCACTGTGCAGGAGAATCCGTATAGGGGTTCGAGTGTTCGAACCCTAATGCGTGAAAAATGGTAAGTAAACGCCGTATTTTCATATCTGCCACTGTGCAGGAGAATCCGTATAGGTGTTCGAGTGTTCGAACCCTAATGCGTGAAAAATGGTAAGTAAACACCGTATTTACATATCTGCCACTGTGCAGGAGAATCCGTATAGGGGTTCAAGTGTTCGAACCCCAATGCGTGAGAAATGGTAAGTAAACGCCGTATTTTCATATCTGCCACTGTGCAGGAGAATCCGTATAGGCGTTCGAGTGTTCGAACCCTAATGCGTGAGAAATGGTAAGTAAACGCCGTATTTTCATATCTGCCACTGTGAAGGAGAATCCGTATAGGCGTTCGAGTGTTCGAACCCTAATGCGTGAGAAATGGTAAGTAAATGCCGTATTTACATATCTGCCACTGTGCAGGAGAATCCGTATAGGTGTTCGAGTGTTCGAACCCTAATGCGTGAGAAATGGTAAGTAAACGCCGTATTTACATATCTGCCACTGTGCAGGAGAATCCGTATAGGTGTTCGAGTGTTCGAACCCTAATGCGTGGGAAATGGTAAGTAAACGCCGTATTTACATATCTGCCACTGCGCAGGAGAATCCGTATTGGTGTTCGAGTGTTCGAACCCTATTGCATGAGAAATGGTAAATAAACGCCGTATTTACATATCTGCCACTGTGCAGGAGAATCCGTATATGTATTCGAGTGTTCGAACCCTAATGCATGAGAAATGGTAAGTAAACGCCGTATTTACATATCTGCCACTGTGCGGGAGAATCCGTATAGGTGTTCGAGTGTTCGAACCCTAATGCGTGAGAAATGGTAAGTAAACGCCGTATTTACATATCTGCCGCTGTGCAGGAGAATCCGTATAGGTGTTCGATGTGTTCGAACCCTAATGCGTGGGAAATGGTAAGTAAGCGCCGTATTTACATATCTGCCACAGTGCAGGAGAATCCGTATAGGTGTTCGAGTATTCGAACCCTAATGCATGAGAAATGGTAAGTAAACGCCGTATTTACATATCTGCCACTATGCAGGAGAATCCGTACAGGTGTTCGAGTGTTCGAACCCTAATGCGTTGGAAATGGTAAGTAAACGCCGTATTTACATATCTGCCGCTGTGCAGGAGAATCCGTATAGGTGTTCGAGTGTTCGAACCCTAATGCATGAGAAATGGTAAGTAAACGCCGTATTTACATATCTGCCACTGTGCAGGAGAATCCGTATAGGTGTTCGAGTGTTCGAACCCTAATGCGTGAGAAATGGTAAGTAAACGCCGTATTTACATATCTGCCACTATGCAGGAGAATCCGTATAGGTGTTCGAGTGTGCGAACCCTAATGCGTGACAAATGGTAAGTAAACGCTGTATTTACATATCTGCCACTGTGCAGGAGAATCCGTATAGGTGTTCGACTGTTCGAACCCTAATGCGTGAAAAATGGTAAGTAAACGCCGTATTTACATATCTGCAACTTTGCAGGAGAATCCGTATAGGTGTTCGAGAGTTTGAACCCTAATGCGTGCAAAATGGTAAGTAAACGCCGTATTTACATATCTGCCACTGTGCAGGAAAATCCGTATAGGCGTTTGAGTGTTCAAACCCTAATGCATGAGAAATCGTAAGTAAACGCCGTATTTACATATCTGCCACTGTGCAGGAGAATCCGTATAGGTGTTCGAGTGTTCGAACCCTAATGCGTGCAAAATGGTAAGTAAACGCCGTATTTACATATCTGCCACTGTGCAGGAGAATCCGTATAGGCGTTCGAGTGTTCGAACCCTAATGCATGAGAAATGGTAAGTAAACGCCGTATTTACATATCTGCCACTGTGCAGGAGAATCCGTATAGGTGTTCGAGTGTTTGAACCCTAATGCGTGCAAAATGGTAAGTAAACGCCGTATTTACATATCTGCCACTGTACAGGAGAATCCGTATAGTTGTTCGAGTGTTCGAACCCTAATGCGTGCAAAATGGTAAGTAAACGCCGTATTTACATATCTGCCACTGTGCAGGAGAATCCGTATAGGCGTTCGAGTGTTCGAACCCTAATGCATGAGAAATGGTAAGTAAACGCCGTATTTACATATCTGCCACTGTGCAGGAGAATCCGTATAGTTGTTCGAGTGTTCGAACCCTAATGCGTGGGAAATGGTAAGTAAATGCCGTATTTACATATCTGCCACTGTGCAGGAGAATCCGTATAGGTGTTCGAGTGTTCGAACCCTAATGCGTGCAAAATGGTAAGTAAACGCCGTATTTACATATTTGCCACTGTGCAGGAGAATCCGTATAGGCGTTCGAGTGTTCGAACCCTAATGCATGAGAAATGGTAAGTAAACACCGTATTTACATATCTGCCACTGTGCAGGAGAATCCGTATAGTTGTTCGAGTGTTCGAACCCTAATGCGTGGGAAATGGTAAGTAATGCCGTATTTACATATCTACCACTGTGCAGGAGAATCCGTATAGGTGTTCGAGTGTTTGAACACTAATGCATCAGAAATGGTAAGTAAACGCCGTATTTACATATCTGCCACTGTGCAGGAGAATCCGTATAGGTGTTCGAGTGTTCGAACCCTAATGCGTTGGAAATGGTAAGTAAACGCCGTATTTACATATCTGCCGCTGTGCAGGAGAATCCGTATAGGTGTTTGAGTGTTCGAACCCTAATGCATGAGAAATGGTAAGTAAACGCCGTATTTGCATATCTGCCACTGTGCAGGAGAATCCGTATAGGTGTTCGAGTGTTCGAACCCTAATGCGTGAGAAATGGTAAGTAAACGCCGTATTTAGATATTTGCCACTGTGCAGGAGAATCCGTATAGGTGTTCGAGTGTTCGAACCCTAATGCGTGACAAATGGTAAGTAAACGCTGTATTTACATATCTGCCACTGTACAGGAGAATCCGTATAGGTGTTCGAGTGTTCGAACCCTAATGCGTGAAAAATGGTAAGTAAACGCCGTATTTTCATATCTGCCACTGTGCAGGAGAATCCGTATAGGCGTTCGATTGTTCGAACCGTAATGCGTGAAAAATGGTAAGTAAACGCCGTATTTACAAATCTGCCACTGTGGAGGAGAATCCGTATAGGGGTTCGAGTGTTCGAACCCTAATGCGTGAGAAATGGTAAGTAAACGCCGTATTTACATATCTGCCACTGTGCAGGAGAATCCGTATAGGGGTTCGAGTGTTCGAACCCTAATGCGTGAGAAATGGTAAGTAAACGCCGTATTTTCATATCTGCCACTTTGCAGGAGAATCCGTATAGGCGTTCGAGTGTTCGAACCCTAATGCATGAGAAATGGTAAGTAAACGCCGCATTTACATATCTGCCACTGTGTAGGAGAATCCGTATAGGTGTTCGAGTGTTCGAACCCTAATGCGTGAGAAATGGTAAGTAAACGCCATATTTACATATCTACCACTGTGCAGGAGAGTCCGTATAGGTGTTCGAGTGTTCGAACCCTAATGTGTGGGAAATGGTAAGTAACGCCGTATTTATATATCTGCCACTGTGGTGGAGAATCCGTATAGGTGTTCGAGTGTTCGAACCCTAATGCATGAGAATTGGTAAATAAACGCCGTATTTACATATCTGCCACTGTGCAGGAGAATTCGTATATGTGTTCGAGTGTTCGAACCCTAATGCATGAGAAATGGTAAGTAAACGCCGTATTTACATATCTGCCACTGTGCAGGAGAATCCGTATAGGTGTTCGAGTGTTCGAACCCTAATGCCTGAGAAATTGTAAGTAAACGCCGTATTTAGGTATCTGCCACTGTGCAGGAGAATCCGTATAGGTGTTCGAGTGTTCGAACCCTAATGCGTGACAAATGGTAAGTAAATGCCGTATTAACATATCTGCCACTGTGCAGGAGAATCCGTATAGGTGTTCGAGTGTTCGAACCCTGATGCGTTGGAAATGGTAAGTAAACGCCGTATTTACATATCTGCCACTGTGCAGGAGAATCCGTATAGGTGTTCGAGTGTTCGAACCCTAATGCATGAGAAATGGTAAGTAAACGCCGTATTTACATATCTGCCCCTGTGCAGGAGAATCCGTATAGGTGTTCGAGTGTTTGAACCCTAATGCATGGGAAATGGTAAGTAAACGCCGTATTTACATATCTGCCACTGTGCAGGAGAATCCGTATAGGTGTTCGAGTGTTCGAACCCTAATGCATGAGAAATGGTAAATAAACGCCGTATTTACATATCTGCCACTGTGCAGGAGAATCCGTATAGGTGTTCGAGTGTTCGAACCCTAATGCGTGAGAAATGGTAAGTAAACGCCGTATTTACATATCTGCCACTGTGCAGGAGAATCCGTATAGGTGTTCGAGTGTTCGAACCCTAATGCGTGAGAAATGGTAAGTAAACGCTGTATTTACATATCTGCCACTGTGCAAGAGAATCCGTATAGGGGTTCGAGTGTTCGAACCCTAATGCGTGAAAAATGGTAAGTAAACGCCGTATTTTCATATCTGCCACTGTGCAGGAGAATCCGTATAGGCGTTCGAGTGTTCGAAACCTAATGCGTGAGAAATGGTAAGTAAACGCCGTATTTACATATCTGCCACTGTGCAGGAGAATCCGTATAGGTGTTCGAGTGTTCGAACAATAATGCGTGAAAAATGGTAAGTAAACACCGTATTTACATATCTGCCACTGTGCAGGAGAATCCGTATAGGGGTTCGAGTGTTCGAACCCTAATGCGTGAGAAATGGTAAGTAAACGCCGTATTTTCATATCTGCCACTGTGCAGGAGAATCCGTATAGGCGTTCGAGTGTTCGAACCCTAATGCGTGAGAAATGGTAAGTAAACGCCGTATTTTCATATCTGCCACTGTGAAGGAGAATCCGTATAGGCGTTCGAGTGTTCGAACCCTAATGCATGAGAAATGGTAAGTAAATGCCGTATTTACATATCTGCCACTGTGCAGGAGAATCCGTATAGGTGTTCGAGTGTTCGAACCCTAATGCGTGAGAAATGGTAAGTAAACGCCGTATTTACATATCTGCCACTGTGCAGGAGAATCCGTATAGGTGTTCGAGTGTTCGAACCCTAATGCGTGGGAAATGGTAAGTAAACGCCGTATTTACATATCTGCCACTGCGCAGGAGAATCCGTATTGGTGTTCGAGTGTTCGAACCCTATTGCTTGAGAAATGGTAAATAAACGCCGTATTTACATATCTGCCACTGTGCAGGAGAATCCGTATATGTATTCGAGTGTTCGAACCCTAATGCATGAGAAATGGTAAGTAAACGCCGTATTTACATATCTGCCACTGTGCGGGAGAATCCGTATAGGTGTTCGAGTGTTCGAACCCTAATGCGTGAGAAATGGTAAGTAAACGCCGTATTTACATATCTGCCGCTGTGCAGGAGAATCCGTATAGGTGTTCGAGTGTTCGAACCCTAATGCGTGGGAAATGGTAAGTAAGCGCCGTATTTACATATCTGCCACTGTGCAGGAGAATCCGTATATGCGTTCGAGTGTTCGAACCCTAATGCATGAGAAATGGTAAGTAAACGCCGTATTTACATATCTGCCACTGTGCGGGAGAATCTGTATAGGTGTTCGAGTGTTCGAACCCTAATGCGTGAGAAATGGTAAGTAACGCCGTATTTACATATCTGCCGTTGTGCAGGAGAATCCGTATAGGTGTTCGAGTGTTCGAACCCTAATGCGTGGGAAATGGTAAGTAAGCGCCGTATTTACATATATGCCACTGTGCAGGAGAATCTGTGTAGGTGTTCGAGTGTTCGAACCCTAATGCGTGCAAAATGGTAAGTAAACGCCGTATTTACATATCTGCCACTGTGCATGAGAATCCGTGTAGGCGTTCGAGTGTTCAAACCCTAATGCATGAGAAATGGTAAGTAAACGCTGTATTTACATATCTGCCACTGTGCAGGAGAATCCGTATAGGTGTTCCAGTGTTCGAACCCTAATGCGTGAAAAATGGTAAGTAAACGCCGTATTTTCATATCTGCCACTGTGCAGGAGAATCCGTATAGGCGTTCGATTATTCGAACCCTAATGCGTGAAAAATGGTAAGTAAACGCCGTATTTACATATCTGCCACTGTGCAGGAGAATCCGTATAGGGGTTCGAGTGTTCGAACCGTAATGCGTGAGAAAAGGTAAGTAAACGCCGTAGTTACATATCTGCCACTGTGTAGGAGAATCCGTATAGGGGTTCGAGTGTTCGAACCCTAATGCGTGAGAAATGGTAAGTAAACGCCGTATTTTCATATCTGCCACTGTGCAGGAGAATCCGTATAGGCGTTCGAGTGTTCGAACCCTAATGCATGAGAAATGGTAAGTAAACGCCGTATTTACATATCTGCCACTGTGCAGGAGAATCTGTATAGGTGTTCGAGTGTTCGAACCCTAATGCGTGAGAAATGGTAAGTAAACGCTGTATTTACATATCTGCCACTGTGCAGGAGAATCCGTATAGGTGTTCGAGTGTTCGAACCCTAATGCGTTGGAAATGGTAAGTAAACGCCGTATTTACATATCTGCCGCTGTGCAGGAGAATCCGTATAGGTGTTCGAGTGTTCGAACCCTAATGCGTGAGAAATGGTAAGTAAACGCCGTATTTAGATATCTACCACTGTGCAGGAGAATCCGTATAGGTGTTCGAGTGTTCGAACCCTAATGCGTGACAAATGGTAAGTAAACGCTGTATTTACATATCTGCCACTGTGCAGGAGAATCCGTATAGGTGTTCGAGTGTTCGAACCCTAATGCGTGACAAATGGTAAGTAAACGCTGTATTTACATATCTGCCACTGTGCAGGAGAATCCGTATAGGTGTTCGAGTGTTCGAACCCTAATGCGTGAAAAATGGTAAGTAAACGCCGTATTTTCATATCTGCCACTGTGCAGGAGAATCCGTATAGGCGTTCGATTGTTCGAACCCTAATGCGTGAAAAATGGTAAGTAAACGCCGTATTTACATATCTGCCACTGTGCGGGAGAATCCGTATAGGGGTTCGAGTGTTCGAACCCTAATGCGTGAGAAATGGTAAGTAAACGCCGTATTTACATATCTGCCACTGTGCAGGAGAATCCGTATAGGGGTTCGAGTGTTCGAACCCTAATGCGTGAGAAATGGTAAGTAAACGCCGTATTTTCATATCTGCCACTGTGCAGGAGAATCCGTATAGGCGTTCGAGTGTTCGAACCCTAATGCATGAGAAATGGTAAGTAAACGCCGTATTTACATATCTGCCACTGTGTAGGAGAATCCGTATAGGTGTTCGAGTGTTCGAACCCTAATGCGTGAGAAATGGTAAGTAAATGCTGTCTTTACATATCTGCCACTGTGCAGGAGAATCCGTATAGGTGTTCGAGTGTTCGAACCCTAATGTGTGGGAAATGGTAAGTAACGCCGTATTTATATATCTGCCACTGTGGTGGAGAATCCGTATAGGTGTTCGAGTGTTCGAACCCTAATGCATGAGAATTGGTAAATAAACGCCGTATTTACATATCTGCCACTGTGCAGGAGAATCCGTATATGTGTTCGAGTGTTAGAACCCTAATGAATGAGAAATGGTAAGTAAACGCCGTATTTACATATCTGCCACTGTGCGGGAGAATCCGTATAGGTGTTCGAGTGTTCGAACCCTAATGCCTGAGAAATGGTAAGTAAACGCCGTATTTAGATATCTGCCACTGTGCAGGAGAATCCGTATAGGTGTTCGAGTGTTCGAACCCTAATGCGTGACAAATGGTAAGTAAATGGCGTATTTACATATCTGCCACTGTGCAGGAGAATCCGTATAGGTGTTCGAGTGTTCGAACCCTAATGCGTTGGAAATGGTAAGTAAACGCCGTATTTACATATCTGCCACTGTGCAGGAGAATCCGTATAGGTGTTCGAGTGTTCGAACCCTAATGCATGAGAAATGGTAAGTAAACGCCGTATTTACATATCTGCCCCTGTGCAGGAGAATCCGTATAGGTGTTCGAGTGTTTGAACCCTAATGCGTGGGAAATGGTAAGTAAACGCCGTATTTACATATCTGCCACTGTGCAGGAGAATCCGTATTGGTGTTCGAGTGTTCGAACCCTAATGCATGAGAAATGGTAAATAAATGCCGTATTTACATATCTGCCACTGTGTAGGAGAATCCGTATAGGTGTTCGAGTGTTCGAACCCTAATGCGTGAGAAATGGTAAGTAAACGCCGTATTTACATATCTGCCACTGTGCAGGAGAATCCGTATAGGTGTTCGAGTGTTCGAACCCTAATGCGTGAGAAATGGTAAGTAAACGCTGTATTTACATATCTGCCACTGTGCAGGAGAATCCGTATAGGGGTTCGAGTGTTCGAACCCTAATGCGTGAAAAATGGTAAGTAAACGCCGTATTTTCATATCTGCCACTGTGCAGGAGAATCCGTATAGGTGTTCGAGTGTTCGAACCCTAATGCGTGAAAAATGGTAAGTAAACACCGTATTTACATATCTGCCACTGTGCAGGAGAATCCGTATAGGGGTTCGAGTGTTCGAACCCCAATGCGTGAGAAATGGTAAGTAAACGCCGTATTTTCATATCTGCCACTGTGCAGGAGAATCCGTATAGGCGTTCGAGTGTTCGAACCCTAATGCGTGAGAAATGGTAAGTAAACGCCGTATTTTCATATCTGCCACTGTGAAGGAGAATCCGTATAGGCGTTCGAGTGTTCGAACCCTAATGCGTGAGAAATGGTAAGTAAATGCCGTATTTACATATCTGCCACTGTGCAGGAGAATCCGTATAGGTGTTCGAGTGTTCGAACCCTAATGCGTGAGAAATGGTAAGTAAACGCCGTATTTACATATCTGCCACTGTGCAGGAGAATCCGTATAGGTGTTCGAGTGTTCGAACCCTAATGCGTGAGAAATGGTAAGTAAACGCCGTATTTACATATCTGCCACTGTGCAGGAGAATCCGTATAGGTGTTCGAGTGTTCGAACCCTAATGCGTGGGAAATGGTAAGTAAACGCCGTATTTACATATCTGCCACTGCGCAGGAGAATCCGTATTGGTGTTCGAGTGTTCGAACCCTAATGCCTGAGAAATGGTAAATAAACGCCGTATTTACATATCTGCCACTGTGCAGGAGAATCCGTATATGTGTTCGAGTGTTCGAACCCTAATGCATGAGAAATGGTAAGTAAACGCCGTATTTACATATCTGCCACTGTGCGGGAGAATCCGTATAGGTGTTCGAGTGTTCGAACCCTAATGCGTGAGAAATGGTACGTAAACGCCGTATTTACATATCTGCCGCCGTGCAGGAGAATCCGTATAAGTGTTCGAGTGTTCGAACCCTAATGCGTGGGAAATGTTAACTAAGCGCCGTATTTACATATCTGCCACTGTGCAGGAGAATCCGTATAGGTGTTTGAGTGTTCGAACCCTAATGCATGAGAAATGGTAAGTAAATGCCGTATTTACATATCTGCCACTGTGCAGGAGAATCCGTATAGGTGTTCGAGTGTTCGAACCCTAATTCGTGGGAAATGGTAAGTAAACGCCGTATTTACATATCTGCCACTGTGCAGGAGAATTCGTATAGGTGTTCGAGTGTTCGAACCCAAATGCCTGAGAAATGGTAAATAAACGCCGTATTTACATATCTGCCACTGTGCAGGAGAATCCGTATAGGTGTTCGAGTGTGCGAACCCTAATGCGTGACAAATGGTAAGTAAACGCTGTATTTACATATCTGCCACTGTGCAGGAGAATCCGTATAGGTGTTCGAGTGTTCGAACCCTAATGCGTGAAAAATGGTAAGTAAACGCCGTATTTTCATATCTGCCACTGTGCAGGAGAATCCGTATAGGCGTTCGATTATTCGAACCCTAATGCGTGAAAAATGGTAAGTAAACGCCGTATTTACATATCTGCCACTGTGCAGGAGAATCCGTATAGGGGTTCGAGTGTTCGAACCGTAATGCGTGAGAAAAGGTAAGTAAACGCCGTATTTACATATCTGCCACTGTGTAGGAGAATCCGTATAGGGGTTCGAGTGTTCGAACCCTAATGCGTGAGAAATGGTAAGTAAACGCCGTTTTTTCATATCTGCCACTGTGCAGGAGAATCCGTATAGGCGTTCGAGTGTTCGAACCCTAATGCATGAGAAATGGTAAGTAAACGCCGTATTTACATATCTGCCACTGTGCAGGAGAATCCGTATAGGTGTTCGAGTGTTCGAACCCTAATGCGTGAGAAATGGTAAGTAAACGCTGTATTTACATATCTGCCACTGTGCAGGAGAATCCGTATAGGTGTTCGAGTGTTCGAACCCTAATGCGTGGGAAATGGTAAGTAAACGCCGTATTTATATATCTGCCACTATGCGGGAGAATCCGTATAGGTGTTCGAGTGTTCGAACCCTAATGCATAAGAAATGGTAAATAAACGCCGTATTTACATATCTGCCACTGTGCAGGAGAATCCGTATAGGTGTTCGAGTGTTCGAACCCTAATGCATGAGAAATGGTAAGTATAGGCCGTATTTACATATCTGCCACTTTGCAGGAGAATCCGTATAGGTGTTCGAGTGTTCGAACCCTAATGCGTTGGAAATGGTAAGTAAACGCCGTATTTACATATCTGCCACTGTGCAGGAGAATCCGTATAGGTGTTCGAGTGTTCGAACCCTAATGCATGAGAAATGGTAAGTAAACGCCGTATTTACATATCTGCCCCTGTGCAGGAGAATCCGTATAGGTGTTCGAGTGTTCGAACCCTAATGCGTGGGAAATGGTAAGTAAATGCCGTATTTACATATCTGCCACTGTGCAGGAGAATCCGTATAGGTGCTCGAGTGTTCGAACCCTAATGCATGAGAAATGGTAAATAAACGCCGTATTTACATATCTGCCACTGTGCAGGAGAATCCGTATTGGTGTTCGAGTGTTCGAACCCTAATGCATGAGAAATGGTAAATAAACGCCGTATTTACATATCTGCCACTGTGCAGGAGAATCCGTATATGTGTTCGAGTGTTCGAACCCTAATGCATGAGAAATGGTAAATAAACGCCGTATTTACATATCTGCCACTGTGCGGGAGAATCCGTATAGGTGTTCGAGTGTTCGAACCCTAATGCGTGAGAAATGGTACGTAAACGCCGTATTTACATATCTGCCGCTGTGCAGGAGAATCCGTATAGGTGTTCGAGTGTTCGAACCCTAATGCGTGGGAAATGGTAAGTAAGCGCCGTATTTACATATCTGCCACTGTGCAGGAGAATCCGTATAGGTGTTCGAGTGTTCGAACCCTAATGCATGAGAAATGGTAAGTAAACGCCGTATTTACATATCTGCCACTATGCAGGAGAATCCGTATAGGTGTTCGAGTGTTCGAACCCTAATGCGTTGGAAATGGTAAGTAAACGCCGTATTTACATATCTGCCACTGTGCAGGAGAATCCGTATAGGAGTTCAAGTGTTCGAACCCTAATGCGTGGGAAATGGTAAGTAAGCGCCGTATTTACATATCTGCCACTGTGCCGGAGAATCCGTATAGGAGTTCGAGTGTTCGAACCCTAATGCATGAGAAATGGTAAGTAAACGCCGTATTTAGATATCTGCCCCTGTGCAGGAGAATCCGTATAGGTGTTCGAGTGTTCGAACCCTAATGCGTGGGAAATGGTATCTAAACGCCGTATTTACATATCTGCCACTGTGCAGGAGAATCCGTATAGGTGTTCGAGTGTTCGAACCCTAATGCATGAGAAATGGTAAATAAACGCCGTATTTACATATCTGCCACTGTGCAGGAGAATCCGTATAGGTGTTCGAGTGTTCGAACCCTAATGCGTGAGAAATGGTAAGTAAACGCCGTATTTACATATCTGCCACTGTGCAGGAGAATCCGTATAGGTGTTCGAGTGTTCGAACCCTAATGCGTGGGAAATGGTAAGTAAACGCCGTATTTACATATCGGCCACTGCGCAGGAGAATCCGTATTGGTGTTCGAGTGTTCGAACCCTAATGCCTGAGAAATGGTAAATAAACGCCGTATTTACATATCTGCCACTGTGCAGGAGAATCCGTATATGTGTTCGAGTGTTCGAACCCTAATGCATGAGAAATGGTAAGTAAACGCCGTATTTACATATCTGCCACTGTGCGGGAGAATCCGTATAGGTGTTCGAGTGTTCGAACCCTAATGCGTGAGAAATGGTACGTAAACGCCGTATTTACATATCTGCCGCCGTGCAGGAGAATCCGTATAAGTGTTCGAGTGTTCGAACCCTAATGCGTGGGAAATGTTAACTAAGCGCCGTATTTACATATCTGCCACTGTGCAGGAGAATCCGTATAGGTGTTTGAGTGTTCGAACCCTAATGCATGAGAAATGGTAAGTAAATGCCGTATTTACATATCTGCCACTGTGCAGGAGAATCCGTATAGGTGTTCGAGTGTTCGAACCCTAATGCGTGAGAAATGGTAAGTAAACGCCGTATTTACATATCTGCCACTGTGCAGGAGAATCCGTATAGGTGTTCGAGTGTTCGAACCCTAATGCGTGGGAAATGGTAAGTAAACGCCGTATTTACATATCTGCCACTGCGCAGGAGAATCCGTATTGGTGTTCGAGTGTTCGAACCCTAATGCCTGAGAAATGGTAAATAAACCCCGTATTTACATATCTGCCACTGTGCAGGAGAATCCGTATATGTGTTCGACTGTTCGAACCCTAATGCATGAGAAATGGTAAGTAAACGCCGTATTTACATATCTACCACTGTGCGGGAGAATCCGTATAGGTGTTCGAGTGTTCGAACCCTAATGCGTGAGAAATGGTACGTAAACGCCGTATTTACATATCTGCCGCTGTGCCGGAGAATCAGTATAGGTGTTCGAGTGTTCGAACCCTAATGCGTGGGAAATGTTAAGTAAGCGCCGTATTTACATATCTGCCACTGTGCAGGAGAATCCGTATAGGTGTTCGAGTGTTCGAACCCTAATGCATGAGAAATGGTAAGTAAACGCCGTATTTACATATCTGCCACTATGCAGGAGAATCCGTATTGGTGTTCGAGTGTTCGAACCCCAATGCGTTGGAAATGGTAAGTAAACGCCGTATTTACATATCTGCCACTGTGCAGGAGAATCCGTATAGGTGTTCGAGTGTTCGAACCCTAATGCATGAGAAATGGTAAGTAAACGCCGTATTTACATATCTGCCACTCTGCTGGAGAATCCGTATAGGTGTTCGAGTGTTCGAACCCTAAAGCGTGGGAAAGGGTAAGTAAACGCCGTATTTACATATCTGCCACTGTGCAGGAGAATCCGTATAGGTGTTCGAGTGTTCGAACCCTAATGCATGAGAAATGGTAAATAAAAGCCGTATTTACATATCTGCCACTGTGCAGGAGAATCCGTATATGTGTTCGAGTGTTCGAACCCTAATGCATGAGAAATGGTAAGTAAACGCCGTATTTACATATCTGCCACTGTGCGGGAGAATCCGTATAGGTGTTCGAGTGTTCGAACCCTAATGCGTGAGAAATGGTAAGTAAACGCCGTATTTACATATCTGCCGCTGTGCAGGAGAATCCGTATAGGTGTTCGAGTGTTCGAACCCTAATGCATGGGAAATGGTAAGTAAGCGCCGTATTTACATATCTGCCACTGTGCCGGAGAATCCGTATAGGTGTTCGAGTGTTCGAACCCTAATGCATGAGAAATGGTAAGTAAACGCCATATTTACATATCTGCCACTATGCAGGAGAATCCGTATAGTTGTTCGAGTTTTCGAACCCTAATGCGTTGCAAATGGTAAGGAAACGTTGTATTTACATATCTGCCACTGTGCAGGAGAATCCGTATAGGTGTTCGAGTGTTCGAACCCTAATGCGTGAGAAATGGTAAGTAAAGGCTGTATTTACATATCTGCCACTGTGCAGGAGAATCCGTATAGGTGTTCGAGTGTTCGAACCCTAATGCATGGGAAAGGGTAAGTAAACGCCGTATTTACATATCTGCCACTGTGCAGGAGAATCCGTATAGGTGTTCGAGTGTTCGAACCCTAATGCATGAGAAATGGTAAATAAACGCCGTATTTACATATTTGCCACTGTGCAGGAGAATCCGTATATGTGTTCGAGTGTTCGAACCCTAATGCATGAGAAATGGTAAGTAAACGCCGTATATACATATCTGCCACTGTGCGGGAGAATCCGTATAGGTGTTCGAGTGTTCGAACCGTAATGCGTGAGAAATGGTAAGTAAACGCCGTATTTACATATCTGCCGCTGTGCAGGAGAATCCGTATAGGTGTGTTCGAGTGTTCGAACCCTAATGCGTGGGAAATGGTAAGTAAGCGCCGTATTTACATATCTGCCACTTTGCAGGAGAATCCGTATAGGTGTTCGAGTGTTCGAACCCTAATGCATGAGAAATGGTAAGTAAACGCCGTATTTACATATCTGCCACTATGCAAGAGAATCCGTATAGGTGTTCGAGTTTTCGAACCCTAATGCGTTGGAAATGGTAAGTAAACGCCGTATTTACATATCTGCCACTGTGCAGGAGAATCCGTATAGGTGTTCGAGTGTTCGAACCCTAATGCGTGGGAAATGGTAAGTAAACGCCGTATTTACATATCTGCCACTGTGCAGGAGAATCCGTATAGGTGTTCGAGTGTTCGAACCGTAATGCATGAGAAATGTTCAATAAACGCCGTATTTACATATCTGCCACTGTGCAGGAGAATCCGTATAGGTGTTCAAGTGTTCGAACCCTAATGCGTGCAAAATGGTAAGTAAACGCCGTATTTACTTATCTGCCACTGTGCAGGAGAATCCGTATAGGCGTTCGAGTGTTCGAACCGTAATGCATGAGAAATGGTAAGTAAACGCCGTATTTACATATCTGCCACTGTGCAGGAGAATCCGTATAGTTGTTCGAGTGTTCGAACCCTAATGCGTGGGAAATTGTAAGTAAACGCCGTATTTACATATCTGCCACTGTGCAGGAGAATCCGTATATGTGTTCGAGTGTTCGAACCCTAATGCGTTGGAAATGGTAAGTAAACGCCGTATTTACATATCTGCCGCTGTGCAGGAGAATCCGTATAGGTGTTCGAGTGTTCGAACCCTAATGCATGAGAAATGGTAAGTAAACGCCGTATTTACATATCTGCCACTGTGCAGGAGAATCCGTATAGGTGTTCGAGTGTTCGAACCCTAATGCATGAGAAATGGTAAGTAAACCCCGTATTTACATATCTGCCACTGTGCAGGAGAATCCGTATAGGTGTTCGAGTGTTCGAACCCTAATGCGTGAGAAATGGTAAGTAAACGCCGTATTTACATATCTGCCACTGTGCAGGAGAATCCGTATAGGTGTTCGAGTGTTCGAACCCTAATGCGTGGGAAATGGTAAGTAAACGCCGTATTTACATATCTGCCACTGTGCAGGAGAATTCGTATAGGTGTTCGAGTGTTCGAACCCAAATGCCTGAGAAATGGTAAATAAACGCCGTATTTACATATCTGCCACTGTGCAGGAGAATCCGTATAGGTGTTCGAGTGTTCGAACCCTAATGCGTGCAAAATGGTAAGTAAACGGCGTATTTACATATCTGCCACTGTGCAGGAGAATCCGTATAGGCGTTCGAATTTTCGAACCCTAATGCGTTGCAAATGGTAAGGAAACGTTGTATTTACATATCTGCCACTGTGCAGGAGAATCCGTATAGGTGTTCGAGTGTTCGAACCCTAATGCGTGAGAAATGGTAAGTAAAGGCTGTATTTACATATCTGCCACTGTGGAGGAGAATCCGTATAGGTGTTCGAGTGTTCGAACCCTAATGCATGGGAAAGGGTAAGTAAACGCCGTATTTACATATCTGCCACTGTGTAGGAGAATCCGTATAGGTGTTCGAGTGTTTGAACCCTAATGCATGAGAAATGGTAAATAAACGCCGTATTTATATATCTGCCACTGTGCAGGAGAATCCGAATATGTGTTCGAGTGTTCGAACCCTAATGCATGAGAAATGGTAAGTAAACGCCGTATATACATATCTGCCACTGTGCGGGAGAATCCGTATAGGTGTTCGAGTGTTCGAACCCTAATGCGTGAGAAATGGTAAGTAAACGCCGTATTTACATATCTGCCGCTGTGCAGGAGAATCCGTATAGGTGTTCGAGTGTTCGAACCCTAATGCGTGGGAAATGGTAAGTGAGCGCCGTATTTACATATCTGCCACTGTGCAGGAGAATCCGTATAGGTGTTCGAGTGTTCGAACCCTAATGCATGAGAAATGGTCAATAAACGCCGTATGTACATATCTGCCACTGTGCAGGAGAATCCGTATAGGTGTTCGAGTGTTCGAACCCTAATGCGTGCAAAATGGTAAGTAAACGCCGTATTTACTTATCTGCCACTGTGCAGGAGAATCCGTATAGGCGTTCGAGTGTTCGAACCCTAATGCATGAGAAATGGTAAGTAAACGCCGTATTTAAATATCTGCCACTGTGCAGGAGAATCCGTATAGTTGTTCGAGTGTTCGAACCCTAATGCGTGGGAAATTGTAAGTAAACGCCGTATTTACATATCTGCCACTGTGCAGGAGAATCCGTATATGTGTTCGAGTGTTCGAACCCTAATGCGTTGGAAATGGTAAGTAAACGCCGTATTTACATATCTGCCGCTGTGCAGGAGAATCCGTATAGGTGTTCGAGTGTTCGAACCCTAATGCATGAGAAATGGTAAGTAAACGCCGTATTTACATATCTGCCACTGTGCAGGAGAATCCGTATAGGTGTTCGAGTGTTCGAACCGTAATGCATGAGAAATGTTCAATAAACGCCGTATTTACATATCTGCCACTGTGCAGGAGAATCCGTATAGGTGTTTGAGTGTTCGAACCCTAATGCGTGCAAAATGGTAAGTAAACGCCGTATTTACTTATCTGCCACTGTGCAGGAGAATCCGTATAGGCGTTCGAGTGTTCGAACCCTAATGCATGAGAAATGGTAAGTAAACGCCGTATTTACATATCTGCCACTGTGCAGGAGAATCCGTATAGTTGTTCGAGTGTTCGAACCCTAATGCGTGGGAAATTGTAAGTAAACGCCGTATTTACATATCTGCCACTGTGCAGGAGAATCCGTATATGTGTTCGAGTGTTCGAACCCTAATGCGTTGGAAATGGTAAGTAAACGCCGTATTTACATATCTGCCGCTGTGCAGGAGAATCCGTATAGGTGTTCGAGTGTTCGAACCCTAATGCATGAGAAATGGTAAGTAAACGCCGTATTTACATATCTGCCACTGTGCAGGAGAATCCGTATAGGTGTTCGAGTGTTCGAACCCTAATGCATGAGAAATGGTAAGTAAACCCCGTATTTACATATCTGCCACTGTGCAGGAGAATCCGTATAGGTGTTCGAGTGTTCAAACCCTAATGCGTGAGAAATGGTAAGTAAACGCTGTATTTACATATCTGCCACTGTGCAGGAGAATCCGTATAGGTGTTCGAGTGTTCGAACCCTAATGCGTGGGAAATGGTAAGTAAACGCCGTATTTACATATCTGCCACTGTGCAGGAGAATTCGTATAGGTGTTCGAGTGTTCGAACCCAAATGCCTGAGAAATGGTAAATAAACGCCGTATTTACATATCTGCCACTGTGCAGGAGAATCCGTATAGGTGTTCGAGTGTTCGAACCCTAATGCGTGCAAAATGGTAAGTAAACGGCGTATTTACATATCTGCCACTGTGCAGGAGAATCCGTATAGGCGTTCGAGTGTTCGAACCGTAATGCATGAGAAATGGTAAGTAAACGCCGTATTTACATATCTGCCACTGTGCAGGAGAATCCGTATAGTTGTACGAGTGTTCGAACCCTAATGCGTGGGAAATTGTAAGTAAACGCTGTATTTACATATCTGCCACTGTGCAGGAGAATCCGTATAGGTGTTCGAGTGTTCGAACCCTAATGCATCAGAAATGGTAAGTAAACACCGTATTTACATATCTGCCACTGTGCAGGAGAATCCGTATAGGTGTTCGAGTGTTCGAACCCTAATGCATGAGAAATGGTAAATAAACGCCGTATTTACATATCTGCCACTGTGCAGGAGAATCCGTATATGTGTTCGAGTGTTCGAACCCTAATGCATGAGAAATGGTAAGTAAACGCCGTATTTACATATCTGCCACTGTGCGGGAGAATCCGTATAGGTGTTCGAGTGTTCGAACCCTAATGCGTGAAAAATGGTTAGTAAACGCCGTATTTATATATCTGCCGCTGTGCAGGAGAATCCGTATAGGTGTTCGAGTGTTCGAACCCTAATGCGTGGGAAATGGTAAGTAAGCGCCGTATTTACATATCTGCCACTGTGCCGGAGAATCCGTATAGGTGTTCGAGTGTTCGAACCCTAATGCATGAGAAATGGTAAGTAAACGCCGTATTTACATATCTGCCACTATGCAGGAGAATCCGTATAGGTGTTCGAGTTTTCGAACCCTAATGCGTTGCAAATGGTAAGGAAACGTTGTATTTACATATCTGCCACTGTGCAGGAGAATCCGTATATGTGTTCGAGTGTTCGAACCCTAATGCGTGAGAAATGGTAAGTAAAGGCTGTATTTACATATCTGCCACTGTGGAGGAGAATCCGTATAGGTGTTCGAGTGTTCGAACCCTAATGCATGGGAAAGGGTAAGTAAACGCCGTATTTACATATCTGCCACTGTGCAGGAGAATCCGTATAGGTGTTCGAGTGTTCGAACCCTAATGCGTGGGAAATGGTAAGTAAACGCC
Organism: Camellia granthamiana; assembly: GCA_036172215.1. Lineage (NCBI taxonomy): Eukaryota > Viridiplantae > Streptophyta > Magnoliopsida > Ericales > Theaceae > Camellia > Camellia granthamiana. Next base: position 22,297 of record JAXFYN010001186.1, read on the forward strand.
GTATTTATATATCTGCCACTGTGCAGGAGAATCCGTATAGGTGTTCGAGTGTTCGAACCCTAATGCATAAGAAATGGTAAATAAACGCCGTATTTACATATCTGCCACTGTGCAGGAGAATCCGTATAGGTGTTCGAGTGTTCGAACCCTAATGCATGAGAAATGGTAAGTATAGGCCGTATTTACATATCTGCCACTTTGCAGGAGAATCCGTATAGGTGTTCAAGTGTTCGAACCCTAATGCGTTGGAAATGGTAAGTAAACGCCGTATTTACATATCTGCCACTGTGCAGGAGAATCCGTATAGGTGTTCGAGTGTTCGAACCCTAATGCATGAGAAATGGTAAGTAAACGCCGTATTTACATATCTGCCCCTGTGCAGGAGAATCCGTATAGGTGTTCGAGTGTTCGAACCCTAATGCGTGGGAAATGGTAAGTAAATGCCGTATTTACATTTCTGCCACTGTGCAGGAGAATCCGTATAGGTGCTCGAGTGTTCGAACCCTAATGCATGAGAAATGGTAAATAAACGCCGTATTTACATATCTGCCACTGTGCAGGAGAATCCGTATTGGTGTTCGAGTGTTCGAACCCTAATGCATGAGAAATGGTAAATAAACGCCGTATTTACATATCTGCCACTGTGCAGGAGAATCCGTATATGTGTTCGAGTGTTCGAACCCTAATGCATGAGAAATGGTAAGTAAACGCCGTATTTAGATATCTGCCCCTGTGCAGGAGAATCCGTATAGGTGTTCGAGTGTTCGAACCCTAATGCGTGGGAAATGGTATCTAAACGCCGTATTTACATATCTGCCACTGTGCAGGAGAATCCGTATAGGTGTTCGAGTGTTCGAACCCTAATGCATGAGAAATGGTAAATAAACGCCGTATTTACATATCTGCCACTGTGCAGGAGAATCCGTATAGGTGTTCGAGTGTTCGAACCCTAATGCGTGAGAAATGGTAAGTAAACGCCGTATTTACATATCTGCCACTGTGCAGGAGAATCCGTATAGGTGTTCGAGTGTTCGAACCCTAATGCGTGGGAAATGGTAAGTAAACGCCGTATTTACATATCTGCCACTGCGCAGGAGAATCCGTATTGGTGTTCGAGTGTTCGAACCCTAATGCATGAGAAATGGTAAATAAACGCCGTATTTACATATCTGCCACTGTGCAGGAGAATCCGTATATGTGTTCGAGTGTTCGAACCCTAATGCATGAGAAATGGTAAGTAAACGCCGTATTTACATATCTGCCACTGTGCGGGAGAATCCGTATAGGTGTTCGAGTGTTCGAACCCTAATGCGTGAGAAATGGTACGTAAACGCCGTATTTACATATCTGCCGCTGTGCAGGAGAATCCGTATAGGTGTTCGAGTGTTCGAACCCTAATGCGTGGGAAATGTTAACTAAGCGCCGTATTTACATATCTGCCACTGTGCCGGAGAATCCGTATAGGTGTTCGAGTGTTCGAACCCTAATGCATGAGAAATGGTAAGTAAATGCCGTATTTACATATCTGCCACTGTGCAGGAGAATCCGTATAGGTGTTCGAGTGTTCGAACCCTAATGCGTGAGAAATGGTAAGTAAACGCCGTATTTACATATCTGCCACTGTGCAGGAGAATCCGTATAGGTGTTCGAGTGTTCGAACCCTAATGCGTGGGAAATGGTAAGTAAACGCCGTATTTACATATCTGCCACTGCGCAGGAGAATCCGTATTGGTGTTCGAGTGTTCGAACCCTAATGCCTGAGAAATGGTAAATAAACCCCGTATTTACATATCTGCCACTGTGCAGGAGAATCCGTATATGTGTTCGAGTGTTCGAACCCTAATGCATGAGAAATGGTAAGTAAACGCCGTATTTACATATCTACCACTGTGCGGGAGAATCCGTATAGGTGTTCGAGTGTTCGAACCCTAATGCGTGAGAAATGGTACGTAAACGCCGTATTTACATATCTGCCGCTGTGCCGGAGAATCAGTATAGGTGTTCGAGTGTTCGAACCCTAATGCGTGGGAAATGTTAAGTAAGCGCCGTATTTACATATCTGCCACTGTGCAGGAGAATCCGTATAGGTGTTCGAGTGTTCGAACCCTAATGCATGAGAAATGGTAAGTCAACGCCGTATTTACATATCTGCCACTATGCAGGAGAATCCGTATTGGTGTTCGAGTGTTCGAACCCCAATGCGTTGGAAATGGTAAGTAAACGCCGTATTTACATATCTGCCACTGTGCAGGAGAATCCGTATAGGTGTTCGAGTGTTCGAACCCTAATGCATGAGAAATGGTAAGTAAACGCCGTATTTACATATCTGCCACACTGCTGGAGAATCCGTATAGGTGTTCGAGTGTTCGAACCCTAAAGCGTGGGAAAGGGTAAGTAAACGCCGTATTTACAGATCTGCCACTGTGCAGGAGAATCCGTATAGGTGCTCGAGTGTTCGAACCCTAATGCATGAGAAATGGTAAATAAAAGCCGTATTTACATATCTGCCACTGTGCAGGAGAATCCGTATATGTGTTCGAGTGTTCGAACCCTAATGCATGAGAAATGGTAAGTAAACGCCGTATTTACATATCTGCCACTGTGCGGGAGAATCCGTATAGGTGTTCGAGTGTTCGAACCCTAATGCGTGAGAAATGGTAAGTAAACGCCGTATTTACATATCTGCCGCTGTGCAGGAGAATCCGTATAGGTGTTCGAGTGTTCGAACCCTAATGCATGGGAAATGGTAAGTAAGCGCCGTATTTACATATCTGCCACTGTGCCGGAGAATCCGTATAGGTGTTCGAGTGTTCGAACCCTAATGCATGAGAAATGGTAAGTAAACGCCATATTTACATATCTGCCACTATGCAGGAGAATCCGTCTAGTTGTTCGAGTTTTCGAACCCTAATGCGTTGCAAATGGTAAGGAAACGTTGTATTTACATATCTGCCACTGTGCAGGAGAATCCGTATAGGTGTTCGAGTGTTCGAACCCTAATGCGTGAGAAATGGTAAGTAAAGGCTGTATTTACATATCTGCCACTGTGCAGGAGAATCCGTATAGGTGTTCGAGTGTTCGAACCCTAATGCATGGGAAAGGGTAAGTAAACGCCGTATTTACATATCTTCCACTGTGCAGGAGAATCCGTATAGGTGTTCGCGTGTTCGAACCCTAATGCATGAGAAATGGTAACTAAACGCCGTATTTACATATCTGCCACTGTGCAGGAGAATCCGTATATGTGTTCGAGTGTTCGAACCCTAATGCATGAGAAATGGTAAGTAAACGCCGTATATACATATCTGCCACTGTGCGGGAGAATCCGTATAGGTGTTCGAGTGTTCGAACCCTAATGCGTGAGAAATGGTAAGTAAACGCCGTATTTACATATCTGCCGCTGTGCAGGAGAATCCGTATAGGTGTGTTTGAGTGTTCGAACCCTAATGCGTGGGAAATGGTAAGTAAGCGCCGTATTTACATATCTGCCACTTTGCAGGAGAATCCGTATAGGTGTTCGAGTGTTCGAACCCTAATGCATGAGAAATGGTAAGTAAACGCCGTATTTACATATCTGCCACTATGCAAGAGAATCCGTATAGGTGTTCGAGTTTTCGAACCCTAATGCGTTGGAAATGGTAAGTAAACGCCGTATTTACATATCTGCCACTGTGCAGGAGAATCCGTATAGGTGTTCGAGTGTTCGAACCCTAATGCGTGGGAAATGGTAAGTAAACGCCGTATTTACATATCTGCCACTGTGCAGGAGAATCCGTATAGGTGTTCGAGTGTTCGAACCGTAATGCATGAGAAATGTTCAATAAACGCCGTATTTACATATCTGCCACTGTGCAGGAGAATCCGTATAGGTGTTCGAGTGTTCGAACCCTAATGCGTGCAAAATGGTAAGTACACGCCGTATTTACTTATCTGCCACTGTGCAGGAGAATCCGTATAGGCGTTCGAGTGTTCGAACCCTAATGCATGAGAAATGGTAAGTAAACGCCGTATTTATATATCTGCCACTGTGCAGGAGAATCCGTATAGTTGTTCGAGTGTTCGAACCCTAATGCGTGGGAAATTGTAAGTAAACGCCGTATTTACATATCTGCCACTGTGCAGGAGAATCCGTATATGTGTTCGAGTGTTCGAACCGTAATGCGTTGGAAATGGTAAGTAAACGCCGTATTTACATATCTGCCGCTGTGCAGGAGAATCCGTATAGGTGTTCGAGTGTTCGAACCCTAATGCATGAGAAATGGTAAGTAAACGCCGTATTTACATATCTGCCACTGTGCAGGAGAATCCGTATAGGTGTTCGAGTGTTCGAACCCTAATGCATGAGAAATGGTAAGTAAACCCCGTATTTACATATCTGCCACTGTGCAGGAGAATCCGTATAGGTGTTCGAGTGTTCAAACCCTAATGCGTGAGAAATGGTAAGTAAACGCTGTATTTACATATCTGCCACTGTGCAGGAGAATCCGTATAGGTGTTCGAGTGTTCGAACCCTAATGCGTGGGAAATGGTAAGTAAACGCCGTATTTACATATCTGCCACTGTGCAGGAGAATTCGTATAGGTGTTCGAGTGTTCGAACCCAAATGCCTGAGAAATGGTAAATAAACGCCGTATTTACATATCTGCCACTGTGCAGGAGAATCCGTATAGGTGTTCGAGTGTGCGAACCCTAATGCGTGACAAATGGTAAGTAAACGCTGTATTTACATATCTGCCACTGTGCAGGAGAATCCGTATAGGTGTTCGAGTGTTCGAACCCTAATGCGTGAAAAATGGTAAGTAAACGCCGTATTTTCATATCTGCCACTGTGCAGGAGAATCCGTATAGGCGTTCGATTATTCGAACCCTAATGCGTGAAAAATGGTAAGTAAACGCCGTATTTACATATCTGCCACTGTGCAGGAGAATCCGTATAGGGGTTCGAGTGTTCGAACCGTAATGCGTGAGAAAAGGTAAGTAAACGCCGTATTTACATATCTGCCACTGTGTAGGAGAATCCGTATAGGGGTTCGAGTGTTCGAACCCTAATGCGTGAGAAATGGTAAGTAAACGCCGTATTTTCATATCTGCCACTGTGCAGGAGAATCCGTATAGGCGTTCGAGTGTTCGAACCCTAATGCATGAGAAATGGTAAGTAAACGCCGTATTTACATATCTGCCACTGTGCAGGAGAATCCGTATAGGTGTTCGAGTGGTCGAACCCTAATGCGTGAGAAATGGTAAGTAAACGCTGTATTTACATATCTGCCACTGTGCAGGAGAATCCGTATAGGTGTTCGAGTGTTCGAACCCTAATGCGTGGGAAATGGTAAGTAAACGCCGTATTTATATATCTGCCACTGTGCAGGAGAATCCGTATAGGTGTTCGAGTGTTCGAACCCTAATGCATAAGAAATGGTAAATAAACGCCGTATTTACATATCTGCCACTGTGCAGGAGAATCCGTATAGGTGTTCGAGTGTTCGAACCCTAATGCATGAGAAATGGTAAGTATAGGCCGTATTTACATATCTGCCACTTTGCAGGAGAATCCGTATAGGTGTTCGAGTGTTCGAACCCTAATGCGTTGGAAATGGTAAGTAAACGCCGTATTTACATATCTGCCACTGTGCAGGAGAATCCGTATAGGTGTTCGAGTGTTCGAACCCTAATGCATGAGAAATGGTAAGTAAACGCCGTATTTACATATCTGCCCCTGTGCAGGAGAATCCGTATAGGTGTTCGAGTGTTCGAACCCTAATGCGTGGGAAATGGTAAGTAAATGCCGTATTTACATATCTGCCACTGTGCAGGAGAATCCGTATAGGTGCTCGAGTGTTCGAACCCTAATGCATGAGAAATGGTAAATAAACGCCGTATTTACATATCTGCCACTGTGCAGGAGAGTCCGTATTGGTGTTCGAGTGTTCGAACCCTAATGCATGAGAAATGGTAAATAAACGCCGTATTTACATATCTGCCACTGTGCAGGAGAATCCGTATATGTGTTCGAGTGTTCGAACCCTAATGCATGAGAAATGGTAAATAAACGCCGTATTTACATATCTGCCACTGTGCGGGAGAATCCGTATAGGTGTTCGAGTGTTCGAACCCTAATGCGTGAGAAATGGTACGTAAACGCCGTATTTACATATCTGCCGCTGTGCAGGAGAATCCGTATAGGTGTTCGAGTGTTCGAACCCTAATGCATGAGAAATGGTAAGTAAACGCCGTATTTACATATCTGCCACTGTGCAGGAGAATCCGTATAGGTGTTCGAGTGTTCGAACCCTAATGCGTGAGAAATGGTAAGTAAACGCCGTATTTACATATCTGCCACTGTGCAGGAGAATCCGTATAGGTGTTCGAGTGTTCAAACCCTAATGCGTGAGAAATGGTAAGTAAACGCTGTATTTACATATCTGCCACTGTGCAGGAGAATCCGTATAGGTGTTCGAGTGTTCGAACCCTAATGCGTGGGAAATGGTAAGTAAACGCCGTATTTACATATCTGCCACTGTGCAGGAGAATTCGTATAGGTGTTCGAGTGTTCGAACCCAAATGCCTGAGAAATGGTAAATAAACGCCGTATTTACATATCTGCCACTGTGCAGGAGAATCCGTATAGGTGTTCGAGTGTGCGAACCCTAATGCGTGACAAATGGTAAGTAAACGCTGTATTTACATATCTGCCACTGTGCAGGAGAATCCGTATAGGTGTTCGAGTGTTCGAACCCTAATGCGTGAAAAATGGTAAGTGAACGCCGTATTTTCATATCTGCCACTGTGCAGGAGAATCCGTATAGGCGTTCGATTATTCGAACCCTAATGCGTGAAAAATGGTAAGTAAACGCCGTATTTACATATCTGCCACTGTGCAGGAGAATCCGTATAGGGGTTCGAGTGTTCGAACCGTAATGCGTGAGAAAAGGTAAGTAAACGCCGTATTTACATATCTGCCACTGTGTAGGAGAATCCGTATAGGGGTTCGAGTGTTCGAACCCGAATGCGTGAGAAATGGTAAGTAAACGCCGTATTTTCATATCTGCCACTGTGCAGGAGAATCCGTATAGGCGTTCGAGTGTTCGAACCCTAATGCATGAGAAATGGTAAGTAAACGCCGTATTTACATATCTGCCACTGTGCAGGAGAATCCGTATAGGTGTTCGAGTGGTCGAACCCTAATGCGTGAGAAATGGTAAGTAAACGCTGTATTTACATATCTGCCACTGTGCAGGAGAATCCGTATAGGTGTTCGAGTGTTCGAACCCTAATGCGTGGGAAATGGTAAGTAAACGCCGTATTTATATATCTGCCACTGTGCAGGAGAATCCGTATAGGTGTTCGAGTGTTCGAACCCTAATGCATAAGAAATGGTAAATAAACGCCGTATTTACATATCTGCCACTGTGCAGGAGAATCCGTATAGGTGTTCGAGTGTTCGAACCCTAATGCATGAGAAATGGTAAGTATATGCCGTATTTACATATCTGCCACTTTGCAGGAGAATCCGTATAGGTGTTCGAGTGTTCGAACCCTAATGCGTTGGAAATGGTAAGTAAACGCCGTATTTACATATCTGCCACTGTGCAGGAGAATCCGTATAGGTGTTCGAGTGTTCGAACCCTAATGCATGAGAAATGGTAAGTAAACGCCGTATTTACATATCTGCCCCTGTGCAGGAGAATCCGTATAGGTGTTCGAGTGTTCGAACCCTAATGCGTGGGAAATGGTAAGTAAATGCCGTATTTACATATCTGCCACTTTGCAGGAGAATCCGTATAGGTGCTCGAGTGTTCGAACCCTAATGCATGAGAAATGGTAAATAAACGCCGTATTTACATATCTGCCACTGTGCAGGAGAGTCCGTATTGGTGTTCGAGTGTTCGAACCCTAATGCATGAGAAATGGTAAATAAACGCCGTATTTACATATCTGCCACTGTGCAGGAGAATCCGTATATGTGTTCGAGTGTTCGAACCCTAATGCATGAGAAATGGTAAATAAACGCCGTATTTACATATCTGCCACTGTGCGGGAGAATCCGTATAGGTGTTCGAGTGTTCGAACCCTAATGCGTGAGAAATGGTACGTAAACGCCGTATTTACATATCTGCCGCTGTGCAGGAGAATCCGTATAGGTGTTCGAGTGTTCGAACCCTAATGCATGAGAAATGGTAAGTAAACGCCGTATTTACATATCTGCCACTATGCAGGAGAATCCGTATAGGTGTTCGAGTGTTCGAACCCTAATGCGTTGGAAATGGTAAGTAAACGCCGTATTTACATATCTGCCACTGTGCAGGAGAATCCGTATAGGAGTTCAAGTGTTCGAACCCTAATGCGTGGGAAATGGTAAGTAAGCGTCGTATTTACATATCTGCCACTGTGCAGGAGAATCCGTATAGGTGTTCGAGTGTTCGAACCCTAATGCATGAGAAATGGTAAGTAAACGCCGTATTTACATATCTGCCACTATGCAGGAGAATCCGTATAGGTGTTCGAGTGTTCGAACCCTAATGCGTTGGAAATGGTAAGTAAACGCCGTATTTACATATCTGCCACTGTGCAGGAGAATCCGTATAGGAGTTCAAGTGTTCGAACCCTAATGCGTGGGAAATGGTAAGTAAGCGCCGTATTTAAATATCTGCCACTGTGCCGGAGAATCCGTATAGGAGTTCGAGTGTTCGAACCCTAATGCATGAGAAATGGTAAGTAAACGCCGTATTTAGATATCTGCCCCTGTGCAGGAGAATCCGTATAGGTGTTCGAGTGTTCGAATCCTAATGCGTGGGAAATGGTATCTAAACGCCGTATTTACATATCTGCCACTGTGCAGGAGAATCCGTATAGGTGTTCGAGTGTTCGAACCCTAATGCATGAGAAATGGTAAATAAACGCCGTATTTACATATCTGCCACTGTGCAGGAGAATCCGTATAGGTGTTCGAGTGTTCGAACCCTAATGCGTGAGAAATGGTAAGTAAACGCCGTATTTACATATCTGCCACTGTGCAGGAGAATCCGTATAGGTGTTCGAGTGTTCGAACCCTAATGCGTGGGAAATGGTAAGTAAACGCCGTATTTACATATCTGCCACTGCGCAGGAGAATCCGTATTGGTGTTCGAGTGTTCGAACCCTAATGCCTGAGAAATGGTAAATAAACGCCGTATTTACATATCTGCCACTGTGCAGGAGAATCCGTATATGTGTTCGAGTGTTCGAACCCTAATGCATGAGAAATGGTAAGTAAACGCCGTATTTACATATCTGCCACTGTGCGGGAGAATCCGTATAGGTGTTCGAGTGTTCGAACCCTAATGCGTGAGAAATGGTACGTAAACGCCGTATTTACATATCTGCCGCCCTTGCAGGAGAATCCGTATAAGTGTTCGAGTGTTCGAACCCTAATGCGTGGGAAATGTTAACTAAGCGCCGTATTTACATATCTGCCACTGTGCAGGAGAATCCGTATAGGTGTTTGAGTGTTCGAACCCTAATGCATGAGAAATGGTAAATAAAAGCCGTATTTACATATCTGCCACTGTGCAGGAGAATCCGTATATGTGTTCGAGTGTTCGAACCCTAATGCCTGAGAAATGGTAAGTAAACGCCGTATTTACATATCTGCCACTGTGCGGGAGAATCCGTATAGGTGTTCGAGTGTTCGAACCCTAATGCGTGAGAAATGGTAAGTAAACGCCGTATTTACATATCTGCCGCTGTGCAGGAGAATCCGTATAGGTGTTCGAGTGTTCGAACCCTAATGCATGGGAAATGGTAAGTAAGCGCCGTATTTACATATCTGCCACTGTGCCGGAGAATCCGTATAGGTGTTCGAGTGTTCGAACCCTAATGCAAGAGAAATGGTAAGTAAACGCCATATTTACATATCTGCCACTATGCAGGAGAATCCGTCTAGTTGTTCGAGTTTTCGAACCCTAATGCGTTGCAAATGGTAAGGAATCGTTGTATTTACATATCTGCCACTGTGCAGGAGAATCCGTATAGGTGTTCGAGTGTTCGAACCCTAATGCGTGAGAAATGGTAAGTAAAGGCTGTATTTACATATCTGCCACTGTGCAGGAGAATCCGTATAGGTGTTCGAGTGTTCGAACCCTAATGCATGGGAAAGGGTAAGTAAACGCCGTATTTACATATCTGCCACTGTGCAGGAGAATCCGTATAGGTGTTCGAGTGTTCGAACCCTAATGCATGAGAAATGGTAAATAAACGCCGTATTTACATATCTGCCACTGTGCAGGAGAATCCGTATATGTGTTCGAGTGTTCGAACCCTAATGCATGAGAAATGGTAAGTAAACGCCGTATATACATATCTGCCACTGTTCGGGAGAATCCGTATAGGTGTTCGAGTGTTCGAACCCTAATGCGTGAGAAATGGTAAGTAAACGCCGTATTTACATATCTGCCGCTGTGCAGGAGAATCCGTATAGGTGTGTTTGAGTGTTCGAACCCTAATGCGTGGGAAATGGTAAGTAAGCGCCGTATTTACATATCTGCCACTTTGCAGGAGAATCCGTATAGGTGTTCGAGTGTTCGAACCCTAATGCATGAGAAATGGTAAGTAAACGCCGTATTTACATATCTGCCACTATGCTAGAGAATCCGTATAGGTGTTCGAGTTTTCGAACCCTAATGCGTTGGAAATGGTAAGTAAACGCCGTATTTACATATCTGCCACTGTGCAGGAGAATCCGTATAGGTGTTCGAGTGTTCGAACCCTAATGCGTGGGAAATGGTAAGTAAACGCCGTATTTACATATCTGCCACTGTGTAGGAGAATCCGTATAGGTGTTCGAGTGTTCGAACCGTAATGCATGAGAAATGTTCAATAAACGCCGTATTTACATATCTGCCACTGTGCAGGAGAATCCGTATAGGTGTTCGAGTGTTCGAACCCTAATGCGTGCAAAATGGTAAGTACACGCCGTATTTACTTATCTGCCACTGTGCAGGAGAATCCGTATAGGCGTTCGAGTGTTCGAACCCTAATGCATGAGAAATGGTAAGTAAACGCCGTATTTACATATCTGCCACTGTGCAGGAGAATCCGTATAGTTGTTCGAGTGTTCGAACCCTAATGCGTGGGAAATTGTAAGTAAACGCCGTATTTACATATCTGCCACTGTGCAGGACAATCCGTATATGTGTTCGAGTGTTCGAACCCTAATGCGTTGGAAATGGTAAGTAAACGCCGTATTTACATATCTGCCGCTGTGCAGGAGAATCCGTATAGGTGTTCGAGTGTTCGAACCCTAATGCATGAGAAATGGTAAGTAAACGTCGTATTTACATATCTGCCACTGTGCAGGAGAATCCGTATAGGTGTTCGAGTGTTCGAACCCTAATGCATGAGAAATGGTAAGTAAACCCCGTATTTACATATCTGCCACTGTGCAGGAGAATCCGTATAGGTGTTCGAGTGTTCAAACCCTAATGCGTGAGAAATGGTAAGTAAACGCTGTATTTACATATCTGCCACTGTGCAGGAGAATTCGTATAGGTGTTCGAGTGTTCGGACCCTAATGCGTGGGAAATGGTAAGTAAACGCCGTATTTACATATCTGCCACTGTGCAGGAGAATTCGTATAGGTGTTCGAGTGTTCGAACCCAAATGCCTGAGAAATGGTAAATAAACGCCGTATTTACATATCTGCCACTGTGCAGGAGAATCCGTATAGGTGTTCGAGTGTGCGAACCCTAATGCGTGACAAATGGTAAGTAAACGCTGTATTTACATATCTGCCACTGTGCAGGAGAATCCGTATAGGTGTTCGAGTGTTCGAACCCTAATGCGTGAAAAATGGTAAGTAAACGCCGTATTTTCATATCTGCCACTGTGCAGGAGAATCCGTATAGGCGTTCGATTATTCGAACCCTAATGCGTGAAAAATGGTAAGTAAACGCCGTATTTACATATCTGCCACTGTGCAGGAGAATCCGTATAGGGGTTCGAGTGTTCGAACCGTAATGCGTGAGAAAAGGTAAGTAAACGCCGTATTTACATATCTGCCACTGTGTAGGAGAATCCGTATAGGGGTTCGAGTGTTCGAACCCTAATGCGTGAGAAATGGTAAGTAAACGCCGTATTTTCATATCTGCCACTGTGCAGGAGAATCCGTATAGGCGTTCGAGTGTTCGAACCCTAATGCATGAGAAATGGTAAGTAAACGCCGTATTTACATATCTGCCACTGTGCAGGAGAATCCGTATAGGTGTTCGAGTGTTCGAACCCTAATGCGTGAGAAATGGTAAGTAAACGCTGTATTTACATATCTGCCACTGTGCAGGAGAATCCGTATAGGTGTTCGAGTGTTCGAACCCTAATGCGTGGGAAATGGTAAGTAAACGCCGTATTTATATATCTGCCACTGTGCAGGAGAATCCGTATAGGTGTTCGAGTGTTCGAACCCTAATGCATAAGAAATGGTAAATAAACGCCGTATTTACATATCTGCCACTGTGCAGGAGAATCCGTATAGGTGTTCGAGTGTTCGAACCCTAATGCATGAGAAATGGTAAGTATAGGCCGTATTTACATATCTGCCACTTTGCAGGAGAATCCGTATAGGTGTTCGAGTGTTCGAACCCTAATGCGTTGGAAATGGTAAGTAAACGCCGTATTTACATATCTGCCACTGTGCAGGAGAATCCGTATAGGTGTTCGAGTGTTCGAACCCTAATGCATGAGAAATGGTAAGTAAACGCCGTATTTACATATCTGCCCCTGTGCAGGAGAATCCGTATAGGTGTTCGAGTGTTCGAACCCTAATGCGTGGGAAATGGTAAGTAAATGCCGTATTTACATATCTGCCACTGTGCAGGAGAATCCGTATAGGTGCTCGAGTGTTCGAACCCTAATGCATGAGAAATGGTAAATAAACGCCGTATTTACATATCTGCCACTGTGCAGGAGAATCCGTATTGGTGTTCGAGTGTTCGAACCCTAATGCATGAGAAATGGTAAATAAACGCCGTATTTACATATCTGCCACTGTGCAGGAGAATCCGTATATGTGTTCGAGTGTTCGAACCCTAATGCATGAGAAATGGTAAATAAACGCCGTATTTACATATCTGCCACTGTGCGGGAGAATCCGTATAGGTGTTCGAGTGTTCGAACCCTAATGCGTGAGAAATGGTACGTAAACGCCGTATTTACATATCTGCCGCTGTGCAGGAGAATCCGTATAGGTGTTCGAGTGTTCGAACCCTAATGCATGGGAAATGGTGAGTAAGCGCCGTATTTACATATCTGCCACTGTGCAGGAGAATCCGTATAGGTGTTCGAGTGTTCGAACCCTAATGCATGAGAAATGGTAAGTAAACGCCGTATTTACATATCTGCCACTATGCAGGAGAATCCGTATAGGTGTTCGAGTGTTCGAACCCTAATGCGTTGGAAATGGTAAGTAAACGCCGTATTTACATATCTGCCACTGTGCAGGAGAATCCGTATAGGAGTTCAAGTGTTCGAACCCTAATGCGTGGGAAATGGTAAGTAAGCGCCGTATTTACATATCTGCCACTGCGCCGGAGAATCCGTATAGGAGTTCGAGTGTTCGAACCCTAATGCATGAGAAATGGTAAGTAAACGCCGTATTTACATATCTGCCACTGTGCAGGAGAATCCGTATAGGTGTTCGAGTGTTCGAACCCTAATGCATGAGAAATGGTAAGTAAACCCCGTATTTACATATCTGCCACTGTGCAGGAGAATCCGTATAGGTGTTCAAGTGTTCGAACCCTAATGCGTGGGAAATGGTAAGTAAACGCCGTATTTACATATCTGCCGCTGTGCAGGAGAATCCGTATAGGTGTTCGAGTGTTCGAACCCTAATGCATGAGAAATGGTAAGTAAACGCCGTATTTACATATCTGCCACTGTGCAGGAGAATCCGTATAGGTGTTCGAGTGTTCGAACCCTAATGCATGAGAAATGGTAAGTAAACCCCGTATTTACATATCTGCCACTGTGCAGGAGAATCCGTATAGGTGTTCGAGTGTTCAAACCCTAATGCGTGAGAAATGGTAAGTAAACGCTGTATTTACATATCTGCCACTGTGCAGGAGAATTCGTATAGGTGTTCGAGTGTTCGAACCCTAATGCGTGGGAAATGGTAAGTAAACGCCGTATTTACATATCTGCCACTGTGCAGGAGAATTCGTATAGGTGTTCGAGTGTTCGAACCCAAATGCCTGAGAAATGGTAAATAAACGCCGTATTTACATATCTGCCACTGTGCAGGAGAATCCGTATAGGTGTTCGAGTGTTCGAACCCTAATGCATGAGAAATGGTAAGTAAACCCCGTATTTACATATCTGCCACTGTGCAGGAGAATCCGTATAGGTGTTCGAGTGTTCAAACCCTAATGCGTGAGAAATGGTAAGTAAACGCTGTATTTACATATCTGCCACTGTGCAGGAGAATTCGTATAGGTGTTCGAGTGTTCGGACCCTAATGCGTGGGAAATGGTAAGTAAACGCCGTATTTACATATCTGCCACTGTGCAGGAGAATTCGTATAGGTGTTCGAGTGTTCGAACCCAAATGCCTGAGAAATGGTAAATAAACGCCGTATTTACATATCTGCCACTGTGCAGGAGAATCCGTATAGGTGTTCGAGTGTGCGAACCCTAATGCGTGACAAATGGTAAGTAAACGCTGTATTTACATATCTGCCACTGTGCAGGAGAATCCGTATAGGTGTTCGAGTGTTCGAACCCTAATGCGTGAAAAATGGTAAGTAAACGCCGTATTTTCATATCTGCCACTGTGCAGGAGAATCCGTATAGGCGTTCGATTATTCGAACCCTAATGCGTGAAAAATGGTAAGTAAACGCCGTATTTACATATCTGCCACTGTGCAGGAGAATCCGTATAGGGGTTCGAGTGTTCGAACCGTAATGCGTGAGAAAAGGTAAGTAAACGCCGTATTTACATATCTGCCACTGTGTAGGAGAATCCGTATAGGGGTTCGAGTGTTCGAACCCTAATGCGTGAGAAATGGTAAGTAAACGCCGTATTTTCATATCTGCCACTGTGCAGGAGAATCCGTATAGGCGTTCGAGTGTTCGAACCCTAATGCATGAGAAATGGTAAGTAAACGCCGTATTTACATATCTGCCACTGTGCAGGAGAATCCGTATAGGTGTTCGAGTGTTCGAACCCTAATGCGTGAGAAATGGTAAGTAAACGCTGTATTTACATATCTGCCACTGTGCAGGAGAATCCGTATAGGTGTTCGAGTGTTCGAACCCTAATGCGTGGGAAATGGTAAGTAAACGCCGTATTTATATATCTGCCACTGTGCAGGAGAATCCGTATAGGTGTTCGAGTGTTCGAACCCTAATGCATAAGAAATGGTAAATAAACGCCGTATTTACATATCTGCCACTGTGCAGGAGAATCCGTATAGGTGTTCGAGTGTTCGAACCCTAATGCATGAGAAATGGTAAGTATAGGCCGTATTTACATATCTGCCACTTTGCAGGAGAATCCGTATAGGTGTTCGAGTGTTCGAACCCTAATGCGTTGGAAATGGTAAGTAAACGCCGTATTTACATATCTGCCACTGTGCAGGAGAATCCGTATAGGTGTTCGAGTGTTCGAACCCTAATGCATGAGAAATGGTAAGTAAACGCCGTATTTACATATCTGCCCCTGTGCAGGAGAATCCGTATAGGTGTTCGAGTGTTCGAACCCTAATGCGTGGGAAATGGTAAGTAAATGCCGTATTTACATATCTGCCACTGTGCAGGAGAATCCGTATAGGTGCTCGAGTGTTCGAACCCTAATGCATGAGAAATGGTAAATAAACGCCGTATTTACATATCTGCCACTGTGCAGGAGAATCCGTATTGGTGTTCGAGTGTTCGAACCCTAATGCATGAGAAATGGTAAATAAACGCCGTATTTACATATCTGCCACTGTGCAGGAGAATCCGTATATGTGTTCGAGTGTTCGAACCCTAATGCATGAGAAATGGTAAATAAACGCCGTATTTACATATCTGCCACTGTGCGGGAGAATCCGTATAGGTGTTCGAGTGTTCGAACCCTAATGCGTGAGAAATGGTACGTAAACGCCGTATTTACATATCTGCCGCTGTGCAGGAGAATCCGTATAGGTGTTCGAGTGTTCGAACCCTAATGCATGGGAAATGGTAAGTAAGCGCCGTATTTACATATCTGCCACTGTGCAGGAGAATCCGTATAGGTGTTCGAGTGTTCGAACCCTAATGCATGAGAAATGGTAAGTAAACGCCGTATTTACATATCTGCCACTATGCAGGAGAATCCGTATAGGTGTTCGAGTGTTCGAACCCTAATGCGTTGGAAATGGTAAGTAAACGCCGTATTTACATATCTGCCACTGTGCAGGAGAATCCGTATAGGAGTTCAAGTGTTCGAACCCTAATGCGTGGGAAATGGTAAGTAAGCGCCGTATTTACATATCTGCCACTGCGCCGGAGAATCCGTATAGGAGTTCGAGTGTTCGAACCCTAATGCATGAGAAATGGTAAGTAAACGCCGTATTTACATATCTGCCACTGTGCAGGAGAATCCGTATAGGTGTTCGAGTGTTCGAACCCTAATGCATGAGAAATGGTAAGTAAACCCCGTATTTACATATCTGCCACTGTGCAGGAGAATCCGTATAGGTGTTCAAGTGTTCGAACCCTAATGCGTGGGAAATGGTAAGTAAACGCCGTATTTACATATCTGCCGCTGTGCAGGAGAATCCGTATAGGTGTTCGAGTGTTCGAACCCTAATGCATGAGAAATGGTAAGTAAACGCCGTATTTACATATCTGCCACTGTGCAGGAGAATCCGTATAGGTGTTCGAGTGTTCGAACCCTAATGCATGAGAAATGGTAAGTAAACCCCGTATTTACATATCTGCCACTGTGCAGGAGAATCCGTATAGGTGTTCGAGTGTTCAAACCCTAATGCGTGAGAAATGGTAAGTAAACGCTGTATTTACATATCTGCCACTGTGCAGGAGAATTCGTATAGGTGTTCGAGTGTTCGAACCCTAATGCGTGGGAAATGGTAAGTAAACGCCGTATTTACATATCTGCCACTGTGCAGGAGAATTCGTATAGGTGTTCGAGTGTTCGAACCCAAATGCCTGAGAAATGGTAAATAAACGCCGTATTTACATATCTGCCACTGTGCAGGAGAATCCGTATAGGTGTTCGAGTGTGCGAACCCTAATGCGTGACAAATGGTAAGTAAACGCTGTATTTACATATCTGCCACTGTGCAGGAGAATCCGTATAGGTGTTCGAGTGTTCGAACCCTAATGCGTGAAAAATGGTAAGTAAACGCCGTATTTTCATATCTGCCACTGTGCAGGAGAATCCGTATAGGCGTTCGATTATTCGAACCCTAATGCGTGAAAAATGGTAAGTAAACGCCGTATTTACATATCTGCCACTGTGCAGGAGAATCCGTATAGGGGTTCGAGTGTTCGAACCGTAATGCGTGAGAAAAGGTAAGTAAACGCCGTATTTACATATCTGCCACTGTGTAGGAGAATCCGTATAGGGGTTCGAGTGTTCGAACCCTAATGCGTGAGAAATGGTAAGTAAACGCCGTATTTTCATATCTGCCACTGTGCAGGAGAATCCGTATAGGCGTTCGAGTGTTCGAACCCTAATGCATGAGAAATGGTAAGTAAACGCCGTATTTACATATCTGCCACTGTGCAGGAGAATCCGTATAGGTGTTCGAGTGTTCGAACCCTAATGCGTGGGAAATGGTAAGTAAACGCCGTATTTATATATCTGCCACTGTGCAGGAGAATCCGTATAGGTGTTCGAGTGTTCGAACCCTAATGCATAAGAAATGGTAAATAAACGCCGTATTTACATATCTGCCACTGTGCAGGAGAATCCGTATAGGTGTTCGAGTGTTCGAACCCTAATGCATGAGAAATGGTAAGTATAGGCCGTATTTACATATCTGCCACTTTGCAGGAGAATCCGTATAGGTGTTCGAGTGTTCGAACCCTAATGCGTTGGAAATGGTAAGTAAACGCCGTATTTACATATCTGCCACTGTGCAGGAGAATCCGTATAGGTGTTCGAGTGTTCGAACCCTAATGCATGAGAAATGGTAAGTAAACGCCGTATTTACATATCTGCCCCTGTGCAGGAGAATCCGTATAGGTGTTCGAGTGTTCGAACCCTAATGCGTGGGAAATGGTAAGTAAATGCCGTATTTACATATCTGCCACTGTGCAGGAGAATCCGTATAGGTGCTCGAGTGTTCGAACCCTAATGCATGAGAAATGGTAAATAAACGCCGTATTTACATATCTGCCACTGTGCAGGAGAATCCGTATTGGTGTTCGAGTGTTCGAACCCTAATGCATGAGAAATGGTAAATAAACGCCGTATTTACATATCTGCCACTGTGCAGGAGAATCCGTATATGTGTTCGAGTGTTCGAACCCTAATGCATGAGAAATGGTAAATAAACGCCGTATTTACATATCTGCCACTGTGCGGGAGAATCCGTATAGGTGTTCGAGTGTTCGAACCCTAATGCGTGAGAAATGGTACGTAAACGCCGTATTTACATATCTGCCGCTGTGCAGGAGAATCCGTATAGGTGTTCGAGTGTTCGAACCCTAATGCATGGGAAATGGTAAGTAAGCGCCGTATTCACATATCTGCCACTGTGCAGGAGAATCCGTATAGGTGTTCGAGTGTTCGAACCCTAATGCATGAGAAATGGTAAGTAAACGCCGTATTTACATATCTGCCACTATGCAGGAGAATCCGTATAGGTGTTCGAGTGTTCGAACCCTAATGCGTTGGAAATGGTAAGTAAACGCCGTATTTACATATCTGCCACTGTGCAGGAGAATCCGTATAGGAGTTCAAGTGTTCGAACCCTAATGCGTGGGAAATGGTAAGTAAGCGCCGTATTTACATATCTGCCACTGTGCCGGAGAATCCGTATAGGAGTTCGAGTGTTCGAACCCTAATGCATGAGAAATGGTAAGTAAACACCGTATTTAGATATCTGCCCCTGTGCAGGAGAATCCGTATAGGTGTTCGAGTGTTCGAACCCTAATGCGTGGGAAATGGTATCTAAACGCCGTATTTACATATCTGCCACTGTGCAGGAGAATCCGTATAGGTGTTCGAGTGTTCGAACCCTAATGCATGAGAAATGGTAAATAAACGCCGTATTTACATATCTGCCACTGTGCAGGAGAATCCGTATAGGTGTTCGAGTGTTCGAACCCTAATGCGTGAGAAATGGTAAGTAAACGCCGTATTTACATATCTGCCACTGTGCAGGAGAATCCGTATAGGTGTTCGAGTGTTCGAACCCTAATGCGTGGGAAATGGTAAGTAAACGCCGTATTTACATATCTGCCACTGCGCAGGAGAATCCGTATTGGTGTTCGAGTGTTCGAACCCTAATGCCTGAGAAATGGTAAATAAACGCCGTATTTACATATCTGCCACTGTGCAGGAGAATCCGTATATGTGTTCGAGTGTTCGAACCCTAATGCATGAGAAATGGTAAGTAAACGCCGTATTTACATATCTGCCACTGTGCGGGAGAATCCGTATAGGTGTTCGAGTGTTCGAACCCTAATGCGTGAGAAATGGTACGTAAACGCCGTATTTACATATCTGCCGCCGTGCAGGAGAATCCGTATAAGTGTTCGAGTGTTCGAACCCTAATGCGTGGGAAATGTTAACTAAGCGCCGTATTTACAT
Source organism: Camellia granthamiana (assembly GCA_036172215.1). Lineage (NCBI taxonomy): Eukaryota > Viridiplantae > Streptophyta > Magnoliopsida > Ericales > Theaceae > Camellia > Camellia granthamiana. The sequence goes on from JAXFYN010001186.1 coordinate 42,070, forward strand.
ATCTGCCACTGTGCAGGAGAATCCGTATAGGTGTTTGAGTGTTCGAACCCTAATGCATGAGAAATGGTAAGTAAATGCCGTATTTACATATCTGCCACTGTGCAGGAGAATCCGTATAGGTGTTCGAGTGTTCGAACCCTAATGCGTGGGAAATGGTTAGTAAACGCCGTATTTACATATCTGCCACTGTGCAGGAGAATTCGTATAGGTGTTCGAGTGTTCGAACCCAAATGCCTGAGAAATGGTAAATAAACGCCGTATTTACATATCTGCCACTGTGCAGGAGAATCCGTATAGGTGTTCGAGTGTGCGAACCCTAATGCGTGACAAATGGTAAGTAAACGCTGTATTTACATATCTGCCACTGTGCAGGAGAATCCGTATAGGTGTTCGAGTGTTCGAACCCTAATGCGTGAAAAATGGTAAGTAAACGTCGTATTTTCATATCTGCCACTGTGCAGGAGAATCCGTATAGGCGTTCGATTATTCGAACCCTAATGCGTGAAAAATGGTAAGTAAACGCCGTATTTACATATCTGCCACTGTGCAGGAGAATCCGTATAGGGGTTCGAGTGTTCGAACCGTAATGCGTGAGAAAAGGTAAGTAAACGCCGTATTTACATATCTGCCACTGTGTAGGAGAATCCGTATAGGGGTTCGAGTGTTCGAACCCTAATGCGTGAGAAATGGTAAGTAAACGCCGTATTTTCATATCTGCCACTGTGCAGGAGAATCCGTATAGGCGTTCGAGTGTTCGAACCCTAATGCATGAGAAATGGTAAGTAAACGCCGTATTTACATATCTGCCACTGTGCGGGAGAATCCGTATAGGTGTTCGAGTGTTCGAACCCTAATGCGTGAGAAATGGTACGTAAACGCCGTATTTACATATCTGCCGCTGTGCAGGAGAATCCGTATAGGTGTTCGAGTGTTCGAACCCTAATGCATGGGAAATGCTAAGTAAGCGCCGTATTTACATATCTGCCACTGTGCAGGAGAATCCGTATAGGTGTTCGAGTGTTCGAACCCTAATGCATGAGAAATGGTAAGTAAACGCCGTATTTACATATCTGCCACTATGCAGGAGAATCCGTATAGGTGTTCGAGTGTTCGAACCCTAATGCGTTGGAAATGGTAAGTAAACGCCGTATTTACATATCTGCCAGTGTGCAGGAGAATCCGTATAGGAGTTCAAGTGTTCGAACCCTAATGCGTGGGAAATGGTAAGTAAGCGCCGTATTTACATATCTGCCACTGTGCCGGAGAATCCGTATAGGAGTTCGAGTGTTCGAACCCTAATGCATGAGAAATGGTAAGTAAACGCCGTATTTAGATATCTGCCCCTGTGCAGGAGAATCCGTATAGGTGTTCGAGTGTTCGAACCCTAATGCGTGGGAAATGGTATCTAAACGCCGTATTTACATATCTGCCACTGTGCAGGAGAATCCGTATAGGTGTTCGAGTGTTCGAACCCTAATGCATGAGAAATGGTAAATAAACGCCGTATTTACATATCTGCCACTGTGCAGGAGAATCCGTATAGGTGTTCGAGTGTTCGAACCCTAATGCGTGAGAAATGGTAAATAAACGCCGTATTTACATATCTGCCACTGTGCAGGAGAATCCGTATAGGTGTTCGAGTGTTCGAACCCTAATGCGTGGGAAATGGTAAGTAAACGCCGTATTTACATATCTGCCACTGCGCAGGAGAATCCGTATTGGTGTTCGAGTGTTCGAACCCTAATGCCTGAGAAATGGTAAATAAACGCCGTATTTACATATCTGCCACTGTGCAGGAGAATCCGTATATGTGTTCGAGTGTTCGAACCCTAATGCATGAGAAATGGTAAGTAAACGCCGTATTTACATATCTGCCACTGTGCGGGAGAATCCGTATAGGTGTTCGAGTGTTCGAACCCTAATGCGTGAGAAATGGTACGTAAACGCCGTATTTACATATCTGCCGCCGTGCAGGAGAATCCGTATAAGTGTTCGAGTGTTCGAACCCTAATGCGTGGGAAATGTTAACTAAGCGCCGTATTTACATATCTGCCACTGTGCAGGAGAATCCGTATAGGTGTTTGAGTGTTCGAACCCTAATGCATGAGAAATGGTAAGTAAATGCCGTATTTACATATCTGCCACTGTGCAGGAGAATCCGTATAGGTGTTCGAGTGTTCGAACCCTAATGCGTGGGAAATGGTTAGTAAACGCCGTATTTACATATCTGCCACTGTGCAGGAGAATTCGTATAGGTGTTCGAGTGTTCGAACCCAAATGCCTGAGAAATGGTAAATAAACGCCGTATTTACATATCTGCCACTGTGCAGGAGAATCCGTATAGGTGTTCGAGTGTGCGAACCCTAATGCGTGACAAATGGTAAGTAAACGCTGTATTTACATATCTGCCACTGTGCAGGAGAATCCGTATAGGTGTTCGAGTGTTCGAACCCTAATGCGTGAAAAATGGTAAGTAAACGTCGTATTTT
>JAXFYN010001187.1:0-44411 GCA_036172215.1 Camellia granthamiana
CCAAGGTATGCCTCTTCATCTTGAACCCCCAATTGTACCGCAAATTCATTGAGCGTTCCAACCATATTCCATTATCTAAGTGTTAAACTAGCAACAATCCCGCTATTCTTGCGACTTAGGGCATCTACCACCACGTTAGCCTTGCCGGGATGATAGGAAAGGGTAAATTGATAATCATCGAGATACTCCATCCAACGTCTCTAACGCATGTTTAAATCCCTTTGAGTGAACAGATACTTCAAGCTTTTGTGATCGGTGAATATCTCAAACTTTTCACCATACAGGTAGTGTCTCCAAATTTTGAGTGCGTGAACTATAGCTGCTAACTCCAAGTCATGGGTGGGATAATTCTTTTCATGGTTCTTTAATTGCCTTGATCCATATGCCACCACCTTGCCATTCTGCATCAATACGCACCCTAGACCTTCTTTGGAAGCATCACAATACACGTTGTACCCAACGTCACGTTCTGGCACTATGAGAATGGGGCCACTCGTCAATCTTTTCTTGAGTTCTTGGAATGAATTTTCACAAGACTCGTTCCATTCAAACTTTAGCCCCTTTTGAGTCAAATGTGTCATTGGTTTGGCCAATTTTGAAAAGTCTTGAATGAATCTTCGATAGTAACCGGCCAATTCTAAGAAACTACGAATATCAAATGTGTTCTTAGGTTGCTTCCATTCTGTCACTGCTTCTACTTTAGTTGGGTCTGCTGATATTCCCTTTTCAGATACTACGTGACCTAAAAACTTTACTTCTCCCATCCAGAACTCACATTTACTAGCCTTAGCATACAATTGGTTCTCTCTCAAAGTTTGAAGTATTATTCTCAAATGTTGTTCATGGTCTCCTTCAGACTTGGAGTACACCAAAATATCATCTATGAAAACTACCACAAATTTATCTAAGTAAGGCATGAATATTTTGTTCATTAAGCTCATGAACATGCCTGGTGCATTGGTTAGGCTGAATGGCATCACTACGAAATCATAGTGGCCGTAACGGGTTCGAAACGCAGTCTTAAGAATATCTTCTTCCCGAACACACAATTGGTGATACCCAGACCTGAGGTCTATCTTTGAGAAATACTTTGCCCCTCTAAGCTGATCGAAAAGGTCATCAATTCTAGGTAGTGGATATCGATTCTTAATGGTGACTCTATTGAGTTGTCGGTAATCAATGCACAACCTAAGTGTCCCATCTTTCTTTTTAGCAAATAAGGCTGGTGCTCCCCACGGGGACGTGCTTGGCCTTATAAATTCCTTGTCCAACAATTTTTGCAACTGTGTCTTTAGCTCTCTCAATTCAGCTGGTGCCATACGATGTGGTGCCATTGAGATCGGTGATGTACCAGGTTGTAGTTCAATGGTAAAGTCCACTTCCCGTTTTGGGGGTAGTCCTGGTAACTCCTCTGGAAACACATCAGTATACTCGCACACCACACGAGGTAGCCCTAGTTCCATACGATCTTTGTCTTCCAGAACTAAGCTGGCTAGCCACCCAGCTAGGTGATCATGCCACTTTGACTTTCCAAATGTTAGTGATAGGGAATCTTGTTTATCCCCCTTAAATTGGAATCGCGTTCCATCATGAGAGTAAGCAGTCACCGTCTTTCAATAGCAATCAATGGTGGCTCTATGGGCTGATAACCTGTCCATTCCTAGGATAACGTCAAAATCTGACATTTCCATGACTCGTAGGTTGCAAGTTAAACGTAAGCTAGAGACTCCTAGTTCATATGATTTGCATATGAGATCTACTTGAGTTTGACCTCCTAGCGGTGAAGCTACACTCATAGGTGTTTCTAATTGTTCAGGCTTTAATCCCAAAGTTGCAACACATGAAGCAGATATGAAAGAGTGTGATGCTCCAGAATCAAACAAGACTTGTACACAAGAGTTTATAAGGATGAGTATACCTCGAATCACTAAAGGATTCCCATCGTCTTCTCCTTCTTGGAGTGCAAAGACTCTTCCGGTGGCACCCTGGTTGGGCACCCAAGGTTTCCTTGCATTGGCATCTCCTGGTTGTTGAGTCCTTAATTGCCCCACATTCCGATTAACTGGCAGCTGACCTCTGCCAGATTGGGAATTTTGCGCAGCTCGCGTTCCCTAAGTTGGTACGCATTTGTTTCGTTGAGTGGCCTCCCCTTGATTGATGTAGTTGCCTGACCTCTGAGGGCAATTGTTCCTAAAATGCCCTTCTTGGCCACATTCATAACACCTTCTAGCCCCTTCCCTATTACGCTGTTCAGGATTGTACCCTTGCTGTTGTTGTGGCCCCCTAGCATAAGGTGCCGAGGCAGCAGGGGTCCTGTTGTTTCTTGAGGGTCCTCCACTTCTTGGCTGGTTGGCTCTAGACTGCTGACCTTGAGTCCTTGCAGTGTCCATCTTTTCTCTTTTTAAGGTAAGAGCCCTATCTACTACCTGTGCATAAATAGGTAGCTACACTGCAACCAGCTTGTCTCGGATCCCCGAGTCGAGTCCCCACTCGAAGCGCCTTACCTTATCTGTTTCATTTGCCACTATAGCTGTGGCATGGTGAGAAAGGGCCTCAAATCGATTGGCATACTGTGTCACAGTCATGCCTCTTTGTTTCAGTTGGAGAAAATTTTGGATCATCTCCTACCTTACTGAGTTTGGGAAGTACTTTTCCATAAACAATTCCTCGAATTGTCTCCAAGAGAGGTCTGCCACCTGACGGCTTTCCTTAATCATTGTCCACCAGAAATCGGCCTCCCCGTCAAAAAGAAATGAAGCAAGGGACACTTGGTCCTACTCGTTCTGAATCTCTAGTGTCTCCAATATTTTCTTCACTTGCCTTATCCATGCCTCAACCACGTAGGGATTGGGTTCTCCGGAAAATTTTTGGGGCCTGAGTTTTTGAAATTTCGCTATTAATTCTACTTTGTTGTTTTCACGCCTGGGTTGGTTTCTTAGTTCATTAGTAATTGCCCGAACGAAATTCATAACGTCACTGTTGTTGTTGTTGTTGTTGTCATTGGATCCATTTGCTCTAGTTCTTCCTGCCATCTTCTGTATGAAGAATATTATTGTTACACCCTTTATTTATTTATTTATTTAAATTTTATTTATTTATTTATTATTATTATTATTATTATTATTATTTTGCTTAAAAATAAAATGCCAGCAAAATAGTCCAACACGCAAACTTTTAAATACTAGGATTTCATTAATGATAGTAAAAGATTAGTACATTCATAAAAGAAAAAGGAAAACACAAAAAAAAATTCATTCTACCCCTACCTACTTCATTTTTTTTTTTTTAACCAAAAACCCTAAGTTAGAAGCTAGGACTATTACAATTAAGTGCTACAAAATTTGTTGTTGTCCTAACTTCTACACTTGTCATTTCCTAACTAAGCAAATAGGCACAACGTTGACGCACTGTTTCCTCAAACTCCTATGCCTCATCGGGTAGCCCATAACACTCCCAGCGGACAAGGACCATCCGCACTCCATTCTGACCCACCATTCGCCTAATCACGCAGGTAGGAATCTCGTGATATGTGGCAGCTCTATAAAAATTCACCAATGGGTCTAGGGTTCGAACAACGTGACCGAAAAGAGGATGGGTAGTCCGGATATCTTGTAGTAGAAACGCATCGCCCTTGTTTGCGACGTATTGTGGAGGTAGGTTCCATACTCGATAGAAATTATTGTCCAGATATTCTCTTATCTGGACTGGCCCGATAAACATATCTTTTCTAGGTGAGCTCCTCCAATAGCACATCCTAGTAGGGGTAACCCTCACAAATACTGTCTTTCCATATGGCAGGACGGGTGGCACCATTATATGCCTCAAGGCCGCCTTAGGGCCGTCCTTTATCGAGGATTCAGGATCAGACTCCACCATTTCCTGATCAGAGTTAGACTCAGGATCAGAGTCACCCTCAACTCCTACTTCGAACTCTTCTTCCAAGTTCTCTTCTGGCTCTTCTTCTAGGTCCTTCTCTGGATCCTCTTCCCAGTCACTAGGCTCATCTAACATCTCAAGTTCTTCCTCTAATTCCAAGTTCTCTTCTGGCTCTTCCTCTGGGTCCTCCTCTGGATCCTCTTCTGGATCCTCCTCTGGATCCTCCTCTGGATCCTTTTCCCAGTCAATAGGCTCATCTAACATCTCAGGTTCTTCCTCCAACCATCCATTTTGATTTTCGTTTGCCATCTACAAAAATCAAAATTTTACTTAGTAACTAAAAATGCTCACTATAACCACTAATAAGTTATTTAACAAGCAAGCTTAGGGTTTTCCAAGGTCTCAAGGGTTTCTCAACCTAAGCTCTGATACCATGTTGTGACGCCCCAAATTTAAGGACATCATAATAAGATTTAGAAACTTAAAATCAATATTGCCACCTGAATTACTAACATCCATTAATTAACAACCCAGAATTTAAAGTTCTTACATCACAACTTAGTCTTAGTACATAACCGAAATGACACAAATATAAAAAGAAAACTAGAGAAAAACTAGAATTTTTAGGAAATGGTTCATGGAGCTTGGACACTCTTCAAGCTAACCAAGGCTGAGTGTCACCTTGCAACGCCTCGGTGTCTCCTTCGGTTTCTTCGGTACCTGGCATAAAACGCCAGGGCAACGGGAATGCCAGTGAGCGACGAGCTCAATAAGATACTACAACCCGAAAATGCCCACACCGGTAATAATACTCACAATTCATAAATAATGTGTAGTAACAGAATAACCAGTAACATTTAGTAAGCATAAAATAAATGTAATCAGTTGAAATAATAACAATAAATAATAATAAATCAAATAAAAATATAACAAACGGAAACAGTATTTCATCATAAGAAATATGTCCACATTTTTTTTTTATAAATTTTCATAGATTTAGTTTATCAGATAAATTTAGTAACTCCCCGCGGAGCACTATTTCCATTCAACCGCTAAGCAATAGCCACGGGCAATTCTGACTCCCCCTTGGTCAAATATTCAAATGTTACTTACAGTAACTACCAATGATGCCCACGCACTAGGGTTACATACCCGAGTCGTGACATCACGGTCTGCCCCAAGGGAACGGTCTATGTTATGACACCCGTACCACCAACCTTATATCGCCTACACCGATAAGAGCCGAAATACCTTCCCGTGCCATGTTAGGGTTCGTAACTCACTTGCGCAAGATTCCAGACCGGGCTCACCCCATCACTTTTACATTTTAATGTATCATTGGTCAAATTTCGTGTCTCTTTACTCATTGAGATATTCACAATAATTCAAAATTTAATTACCAATAATGTTATACTAACTTATTAAAATCCGAACATAAAATATTACACATGTCACACAATAATAAACAATTGTACAAATTTTAAATAAACAATTTATTTAAACCATGGTATTAAATAATAATTTAGATACCAAAAAAAAAAGAAAAAAGAAATAAATCATAATTACACACATGCATGGACTTTTAATCTATAAGATTAAACTAGCACAATATTAAATAAACCACAATACACCCATACATGGATTACTAATTTGCAATATTTGATGAATTAGACCAGCACAATAACTAATTTTTATCCAAATAAATAATTGAAGTGATGATCTTAAACCTGTCTAGAAATTTTCAGGTTATACCTTAGGTAATAAAAATTATAAATAAATTATTTATACAGTTCTAAAATTCGTGAAAATGTACAGAATATTTAATAAATATGTTTAGGTCATTTTTCATAAAGCATTTTCCAAAAATAAATTATAAATAAACAATTGAAGAGATAGTTTTTGATTCCTCCTTAATCTATTAAAATTTTCAGAATGTATATCTTGCAAACACAATTATAAATAAATTACTTATACAACTCTAAAATTCATATAAATCTACAGAATACTCAATAAACATGTTATGGTCATTTTTTAGAAAGCATTTTCCAAAAATAAATTATGAATAATTCTTAAAAATTTCAAGAGTGTTTATGACACAGATTTATCACATTTTCTTAAATTAATTCCATACTTAAATTTATAAATCAATTCCATGATCTAAAAATTTATTATGAAACTAGACTTCTCAAATTTCATTTTTCCTTAGAAATTATCAGATTTGGTTTAATATAAAATTTTTAATGATTTTTCAAACACATAATAAAATCTGTCTACAGCTCCAGATTTTGTTAAAAATATGTATAAATTCGTACAAAACTCAATAATTGTTGAAAAATTTTGTGGATGAACTAGACGTCATTATAAACAACTTTTTTGAGAAATCATTTTCAAATTTTGAGTATAAAATTGTCTAAAAATTCATACAACTTTCTGGCAGATTTAAAGGGCCAAATAACATCTTCAATAATCTTTTTAATGGCATAAACTACACATGCAAGTCCAAATTTCACAATATTATCATTATTTTCAGACTACCAACATTTGATATACCATCATAAATTTTCATACAATTATAAATAAAATTCTATCTACAAGTTTAGACATTTTATAATATGTATATAATATGAAATTTCAAATATATAAAAAAAAAATGAGAGGGTTGAGAGGGTTCTTGCATAATAGGGTGATGAAATGGTTGGAAAGATTATAAGCTTCCTGATCTTCTACTCTTCTTCTTCCTATTTTGACTGCACTTTGCTCAAAGATTTTTTTTTTTTTTTTACTCTTCTCCGATCAATTGAGGAGAAGGATGCAAACCACATGTGTATATATAGAAGGTCATCACCTGAGGCTTTTACATACTCTCTCCCTCTTTTCATTATTTTATTTAGCCACTTTCTCTCCATTTCAAGAAGTCTGATGGGTTGAGGTTCCTATATTAACATGCAAACAAGCATGTGGAAAGTTGCTCTGCAAAGGTTTGATTTTGATTTTGATTTTTTTTTTTTTGGTGTGTGTGTGTGTGTGGGTTTCTTAAAATTGATACACTAAGATTTTTAACTAAGGTTTTTAGTAAGAATAATTATCATATTAAATCTTAATTAAAATAATTTATAACAACAAATATTGAACACCCACAAAATTATTATTCTTAATAATGTCTTCGTTAGTGATTGAATTGAGTCAATTTAAAACTAACTTTTACACTAATATACATTTCAGATAGACTGTAGATAAAATTAATTAATTAATTAATTTATCTATTTTCTTTTAAGAATAATTAAATGTGGGTTTTCACAAACAGTGGCTGACTGACCATTATTCTTTATAGTCGACCATCTTATCAGGCCAACTGGCTAAGCATGTTGTACGTCAGTGGTAATTTTACAGCAGAATAGAGCAGATCCTGAGACCAAAACAAAACTATTTTCTGGCTATAAACAGGGCAGGTTCTGGTAGCAAACAGAGAGGTTTCCGGAGAATGTTCTTGGTTTTGTGCATGCGATTCCCCGCCTTTCGTTTAATTCCTTTAGATTAGCCACCTTGATTCATATTTGTACTTAATTAGTTGCATTCATTTGGACTTGTAATAATTAATTAGTTCATCTGTGTTTGTAATAATTAGTTAATTAGGACATTCGGATTCTCTTGCGCGAGAGCAAATTTGTAATATTTGTATGTTTTCTAACCCTAATTTCTTTCTCCTTTTTACTTGCATGCTTACAGTGGTTGCATGTAGTATTATGTTTTCATTTCATATCATTGCCATGCTTTGCATCCATTTTTGCATGCATTAAGGTTTGGTTCATCATTTTTGAATATCACTGTCATTCCCTACTTGCTTGAATACGTACGTTATCGCATGTTTTGAGTGAATCTATATGTCATGTTAATAAGCTGAACATGATAACTGCATTCTTATATGTGTTACATTAGCCATTTTGTATATAGGATGATGCATTTTTCTAACTATATTCTTTTCTTTGGCTTGCCTTGGTTGAGTACTAGGTGAGCACTTTTGCTTTAGCATATTACATATGTGTTTGTGTTGTCATGTCAAGCATACTACCATGAGGCTACATGCTTATTTGAAATACCTCTTTGAATGCTTGTGGATGAAGGCTATTTCGCTTAAGTTGGAATGACTTTGATTATTGTATAGATGAGCTCACTTTTCCTTTAAGTTGCACATATTCAAAACTCTTTTAAAAAACGCATGAAATCAAAGAATTCCAAAATAAGTGACATGGTTTATACTTGTGTGCCTCATATAGTAAGTTAGCATAATAAAATTAGAATAAGAGCATATAATGTTGATAAAACTCACATCATGATTAGTAGAGGCCGATCTTTGAACGGGTGAGGGGGGTGCTTAATTCATGACTTTCCCTTTTTACACCTAAGTTCCTGAACCGAGACAACTTTGGTTACGACGGACAAGTGGCCTTTGGCACGAGTCATGGTTTCCTAAATTTCTCAAAAATATTTAGGTGGCGACTCTGAAATCTGGCAATGTAGTCCATTTTTGGCATATCTGATGATTAATGGATTTTCTATGATTTGTCGGATGTAGACTCTCTTTTATTTTTCTGTTTCACATTGCACTTGTGAAACTAGATTCAGAACCACGGGAGTCCAAACTATAGGGTTATCATACCCGAAGAGACTAAACCCCTCTAAGGAGTACAAAAAACCAGCTACAGTTTTTGGCGACTCTGCTGGGGATTTTAGAGAACTTGACTTGATTTTCATGATGTGAAATTTTATCTACATATATATGTTCTTTGAATTGCATTTGCATGGTGCTCTTAAGTCATTGTGTTTACCATCTGATATCCTGGACGATTTGCCAGAGGCTTGCCAAAAGCTTGCCAGAAGGCTGGTCGGATGTAGGCAATGTCACGTTGGGAACACAACCCTTAGATCTGGGTTACCGCTATGCTGCTTGATCCTCCTTTCACTTTTAGGTGTTAGGTGTGAGAGATATATTAGGTAACCTTGCTGAGGTACCCTTTTGACCAATTGGCCTAGCGTATATAGTAAAGCTCTTGTGATGGTTCCAACATAAGACAGGATGGTCGCCCATATGCAAGATATTGTGAAACCACTTGTTTGAAGTAGTGAAACTCTAGATCATGCCAAAGCTAGAACAGGGTAGCCCTATCCCCTTATAGGGGTGTTTTGGCTCTCTTTACCTACTTTGTGCTAGACTCTGGATCTATACAGGGGTTCTTGAATTCAGATTATCGGTTCGGTATCAGTTTATGGGGCAGAATTCAGTTTTATCAGTAGAGAGTACGGCCATATAGGTGTGAACATATCTGTTGCGAATTTGGGCCGAGGCGCTGTCTGATTTTTTATTATTGCTTTTCTTTTTCTTTATTTCTTTTGCTAGGTAGTCTCGAGATCATAGCTTCAGAGAGACTTGATATCCCCTAAGTTTTGTGGACTCGCGCCGGTAGGCTTTGCAAAATCTGAGATCTAATTAACAGTCAGCCAGTGTTAGTCTCTCTCTTGCCAGTTGTTTGAAGAAGAAGAACTAGGCAATTATCACCAGTACAGAGCACATATCAGTCACATGTTTGTTCCCACCTGCTCAGTTCACCAATATCTGACTCGTCTAGATCTATAATGGCGCAAATGCGGAAGAAGTTACGGCTATAATGACAGCATATTAACAAGCCATGGATACATCGAACCAGAGGATGGCTGTGCAAGATCAGACTATTGCTGAAATGTGACACCCATCTGGGGTATCAGCATTTACTACACATCTAGTCCTAGCTGTCTAGCCAAATCTTCATCCACTTTCGTTAGCTGAAAACCTTAAAGTTCTGGATCCCCAAGAGGTGTTGACATAAGCTCAAGCTTTCAGGCCTCCCATATAGCCTTACGAGGGCTTTTTCCTTTCAACATCAATAACATTGATCCTGCCATGATAAAAATCGCCAAGCTGGAAAAGATGCTTAAGAAATCTCAAGGCTTCAATTCTATCATGGACATTGAAGACGGCTATACTGAGGCTTTTGTGAGATTACCAGAGAAGTTCAAAATGCCGCACATTGACAGATTTGATAGAAGTGGAGATCCTATCGTCTACGTCCATCTCTTCTCAGATATCTTGAAACCAATGGGCTTGACGCGGGCTTAGAAATTGTCATTATTCGGAAGGACCTTATTAGAAGTGGCAACCATCTGGTATGCCAAACTTGAAGACTCGACCAAGCAGAACTGGGAAAAACTATATGAGGGATTTGTTAATCAGTATTCCTACAATACTCAGATGGAGGAAACGATCAGCGAACTGGAGGCAACCTCTCAAAATTCCAAGGAACCCTTTATTGACTTCGTTGCTAGATGGAGGGTAAAGGCAGCCCGAATGACAAACAGGTCTTTGGAGAGGGAACAGGTCTGATTGGTAGTTAAGAACCTTGAACCAGACATGTTACAGAGGATGATAGTCGTGCCACTATCTACCTTCGCTGCTTTACATGAATTGGCAGTTTAGATTGAGAGCGCTTTCAAGAATAGAATTATCCAAAGGCAAGTGAACCGGCAAACAGGTCGTTTACTACGGGTACCAATGCTAGCAATAATACTATTTCTAGGCCTGCCGAAATTAGTACCGTCACTACAACAGCCAAGATAGCCGATCCATTCACTGGCTCAACCTCACAAACCACCAGCCCAGCCTGAAACCAATTTAGAACCTTCATCTCTCTTCACATGAGTCCAACTCGTGCTCTCAAAGTTCTAATGGACAAAGGGCATCTTAAGCCCTTTGATCCTTGACCTCTCCCTGATCTACTTCCAGCAAAACATGACCCCACTCAATACTGTATCTTCCACCAGCAGCATGGTCACCCCATCGACCGTTGCTTTTGTCTTCGTCATGAGATCCAAGATCTCATTGACAATAAGATCATAGCTCTACCCCCAAAGCCAAATGTAACCACCAACCCACTCCCCGCCCACAACCAAGTCCCCCCACCCAGAAATATCAACCTCATCCAAACACTATCGCCCACCTTCAATCCCAGCATATATATCACCGCATCCCATTTGTTTAAACCCGAGGTGGTTATTCCTGAAAGCATAGACTTGTGTATGATGGATATAACACCTGAAACCTAACCAAAGCCTGTGGTGGTAGTAGTTAAAAAGAAAGGAAATTCATTGAAAAAAATGGTTGTTTGATACCTAGGTTGAGGAGAAAGGACCATTATCGATTGGAGAGTATGATCCCAATCAATATATCGTGGCTTCTGACCAACCAAAGCCAATGATCATACTACCGGACTCACTCTGCATCAATGTTGTTGAAGAAAATGGGCCTGAACAAAGTCTTGATGACTTAACAAAGATGGAGGAAGACATAGAGAACCTTTATTTCTTTGAGGAAGAGGATGTGGGAAGTGTGTGTAGCTGGTTTTTTGTGCTCCTCGAAGGGGTTTAGTCTCCTCAGATACGATAGCTCTACAGTTCGGACTCTCATGGTTCTAAATCTGATTTACAAGTGCAATGTGAAATAGAAAAATGAACGAGAGTTCAAATCCGACAAATCTTAGAAAATCTATTAATTCATCAGAGATGCCAAAAATGAATTGCATCACTAGATTTCAGAGTCGTCACCTAATATTTTTGGAAAAATTAGGAAATTTGTGACTTGTGCCAAAGGCCACTTTTCCGTTATCACCAAAGCTGTCTTGGTTAGAGAATTTAGGTATGAGAAGGGAAGGTCATGAATTGAGCACCCCACTCACTCGATCAAAGATTGGCCTCTACTAATCATGATGTGATTTTTATTAACATTATATGCTCATGTTCTGTTTTATTAATGCTACCATTACTACATGAAATCAAACAAATATAGACCACTTTGCTTGATTTAGAACGCGTCAATTTCAATGCAATTTTTGAAAGAGTTTTTGAAATACGCAACTCAAAGAAAATGAGTCTATATATGCAATAATCAGAGCCGTCCTAGCTTAGGCAAAATAGCTTTCATCCACAGGCATTCAAAGAGTTATTTCAAATAAATACGTAGTCTCATGGTAGTTATGCTCGACATATCAACGATCGCACGTATGCAATATGCTAAAGTGAAAAATACTTACCCTAAATATCCGAGGCGAGCCAAAAGAAAGAAAATAATTAGAAAAAATGCATGATCCTAAACAATGCAACATGACTAATGTAATGAAGAATCAATAAGATTTGATTTTGTAACCATAAAATGGTAATTAGTAGGATATGATTTTATAACCATAAACAAATTCATAATTTTGATTTCTTTCTATTTTTTTTAATGCTTCGTTTATTTGGATAGAAAATATTTTTCATATTTTTTCGCATTTGGTAGAATGAAAATCAAAAGTTAACGGCAAACACTTTTCATGGTTAATAGAAAACAATTCTATTTGGACAAAAAATATTTTATACTTTCAAAAAATAGAAAATATTTTTCGAATTAAACTCTTATCAATATCACCACTACCACCGTCACTCTCACCTCTACCTCCACACCACCATCACTATTATTATTATTATTATCACCGTTGCTGCCACCGCACCACCACACAACCACCCTGGCCTCCACTTTCACCTTCCTACCAATTTTTCTCTTTATTTTTTGTCCCAACTTTGCCACACATTTTCTCTCACTGGAGAAACAAAAGATCCATGAGTTGTCGAAGAAAAAATGAAATATGAAATTCGAAATAATTGCTAGAGACTGAAAATGCAATTATAAAGATATTTTTGAATTTAAAATTGGAAACTTTTATAATTTTGGACAAATTACATTATTACTTCTTATATTTTGCCTTTTGTGTTATTTTGACTCGATTTTGACTTCAAATTAGTCTAATTGATTCTAATTCTTACCATTTTTTTGTGGTAAATGCCCACATGAGAGGCATGTGTTATGTTTTTAAAGATAAAATTGTAAATTTGATCAATTCAATAATTTAAATCTTAATTAACTTGGTGACCATTTTTCGTCAAAAACTATAATGATGTTATCAATTATCAAATTGACTCAAAATTAAAAATTAAAAATCAAAATTAAACTAACTGAAAATAAAGTGAGTAAAATGATACCAGCAACGAAATGTGAAAACACCGAGATAATTTGCTCTTTAATTTTAGGATAAATTATACTGATACCCCCTTAGATATATATTTATTACAGTTCCCTCCCTCACCTTTTGAGAATTACATCTCCCCCTTGAGGTTTAAAATTTTATTATAGATTCCACCCTCAGCAATTTAATTGTTTTAAATACCAATTTTGCCCTCACTGGGTAAATTACATTGACACCCCTCACATTTTAGAAATTACAATCCCTTCCCTAAAGTTTAAAGTAGTATTACCAATTGTCCCCTCGATTAGTATTAGTTGGAAAAAAAATTCATTGAAAAAAAAATTTATTTGAAAAAAAAATTAATTGAAAAAATTTTTTTTTTAGTAAAATTTTTAAATTTTTGTTTAAAAATCAACATAAACTCATTTTTGAATTTACGTTTTTTTCTCAAATTTACAAACCGAGACAACCATTTATAAACAAAAAAAATTATCAAACAAGTTTTTATGATAGTTTTTAAAATTTTTGTAAATATAAATTGAAAACTGAAAACGAAATGGTCACCAAACAGGCCTCAGATGGTAAAAATGTCATAAAATTAACAAATAATTAAATAAGTTACCAACGTAAGAAATAACTTATCAAAAAATTCTTAGGCTGTGTATGGTTTGATTTTTAATTTTTTTTTAAAAAAATTAAAAATTAATTTGGTTAAGAAATAAAAAATAAAAAACAATTATCATTTAAGGGTAAAAAATAATTATCATTTTAATTTTTGGGCAGATTATATACATACGTATGGCTGTTTCAATTTAATTTGTAAAAAATTATTTCTAACCACTTGAAAGATAAAAATTATATAAAAATGATAATTATTTTTTATTTTTTATTTCTTAACCAAATTAATTTTTAATTTTTAAAAAAAATTATAAAAACCAAACTATACATAGCCTAAGAATTTTTTGATAAATCATTTCTTACGTTGGTAACTTATTTAATTATTTGTTAATTTTACGACATTTTTACCATCTGAAACTTGTTTGGTAGGTAGCGTTTGGTAACTTTTACGTTTTTAGTTTATGTTTACAAAAATTTTATAAACTGGTTTTTGTTTATTTTTAGAAAAACATAAATTACAAACGTATTTGGTTTGAATAAAATATTTAAAAAATTTTAAAAACATAAACTAAAAAATATGTTTGTTCAGGCCTAAAATATTTATATTTATTTTTATTATTTATGACAATGGGATCACAGACATTATAATTAAAAAAAATGTTTGAAAAAAAAATTAATTGAAAAAAAAAATTAGTTGAAAAAAAATTATTTGAAAAAAAATAATTGGAAAAAAAATAATTGGAAAAAAAATTGAAAAAAAATTCATTGAAAAAAAAATAATTTGAAAAAAAATTAATTAAAAAAATAATTGAAAAAAATTTAATTGGGAAAAAAAAATTGAAAAAAAAAAAATTGAAAAAAAAATAATATGGAAAAAAAAAACTAAAAACTGAAAACGTAAACTCATTTTTTGAGTTTACGTTTTTTTTCTCAAATTTATAAACTGAGACAACCATTTATAAATCAAAAAAATTATCAAACAAGTTTTTATGTCAGTTTTTAAAATTTTTGTAAATATGAACTGAAAACCGAAAACAGAATGGTTACCAAACAGGCCACTATTTTGTTTTCAGTTTTCAATTTATATTTACAAAAATTTTAAAAACTTTAATAAAAACTTGTTTGATAATTTTTTGGTTTATAAATGGTTGTCTCAGTTTGTCAATTTGAGGAAAAAATGTAAATTAAAAAAATGAGTTTACGTTGGTTTTTAAACAGAAATTTAAAAATTTTACTAACAAAATTTTTTTCAATTAATTTTTTTTTCCAAATAATTTTTTTTCCAATGAATTTTTTTTTCAATGAATTTTTTTTTTCCAACTAATACTAACTGAGGGGGCAATTGGTAATGCTACTTTAAACCTTTGGGAGGAGATTGTAATTTCTAAAATATGAGGGGTGTTAATGTAAATTACCTAGTGAAGGTAAAATTGGTATTTAAAAAAATTAAATTGCTGAGGAGAAAATCTGTAATGAAACTTTAAACTTCAGAAGGAGAGATATAATTTTCAAAAGATAAGAGAAGAAACTGTAATAAATATAAATCTTAAGGAGTGCCAATGTAATTTACCCTTAATTTTAAAGATAGGACGAGATGCAAAAATATCCTAAAGCTATGTTTGGGAAGTGGCTAAAATAGCTAAAAAGTCAAAAAGCCAACTAAAACACATCACATCACCTCTCTACTTTTCTGCACATCTTTTCATAAAAAGCCAAAAAATTACTAAAATAGCATGTTCCCAAACCAGGCCTAAATTGTTACAGAAAACAATGCTTTAATTGGAAGGTCACAATCATTATGTCAAATTTAAAAGGTCTTGGCCCAATTCCTTTTATCCTTTAAAATAAGGGCAAATTACCTATATCTCTATCGAGATGTAGCTAAATTACAGATATTTCTTGAGCTTTTGGAAATTACAGATACTCCTCTGAGGTTTATATTTTCATAACAAATTGCTCTTTGAGATTTATATTTTCATAACAATTTGTCTCCTAATTGTTATGCAAATAGTACATTCAGGGGGTATCTGTAATTTCTCAAACTTCAGGGATATCTGTAATTTTACTAAATCTCGAGGGGTATATGTAATTTGCCCTCAAAATAATTGAGCAATGGCCAAAAAATTTTATTTTCACACATTTAACTTATCTCAATATATATATTTAACGAAATATTATTTTAATGATAATTATTTCTTAAAATAAAATGATCATAATAGATATTAAAACACACCTATAATATTATATCAAAATATTCTCTATACACATTTTTTAAAAATAATAAAATCTTAATATACATCTTTTAAATAAAAAAAATTAAATCTTAATTTCTCTATTATTCGTCACTTCTTCTATTATTTTTCACTTTACTGATTACATACTTTGGTGCCGTTTGGTAACACTTATGTTTTCTGTTTATATTTACAAAAATTTAAAAAACTCAACTAAAAACTTGTTTGGTAAAATTTTTGATTTATAAATCAATGGTCTCAGTTTATAAATTTGGCCAAAAAATGAAAACACAAAAAATGTGTTTCCGTTTTGAGTTTTGAGTTTTTTTTTTTTTTTTACCACCCAACACTAGCTACCACTCGCCACCATTTTCCACCACCGTCTTCCGCCACCACCACCCTCCACCACCACCTGCTACCACTACTCACCACCCACCTGCCACCACCACCTACCAGCCACCTGCCACCCACTCGCCACTACCACCCACCCCTCGTTGCCACCACCACCACCACCACCGACCACCCACCTGCCATCCACCCGCTACCACCCACCACCCACCACTCGCCACTACCATCCACCGCCTGCCACCTACTTGCCACCATCACTCACCACTCGCCTGCCACCACCATCCACCACCTGCTACCACTAGCCACCTACCACCCACCCACCCACCACCACCACCACCACCACCACCACCATCACCCACCACCCATCCGCCATCCACCTACCACCACTACCCACCACCACCACTACCACCACCATCACCATCACCCACCACCCACCCGCCACCCACCTACCACCACCACCACCACCCACTTGCTACCACCTACCACCCGCCACCGTCACCCACCCACCCACCACCACCACCACCGGCCACCTACCCGCCACCACCCGCCATCCGCCACCCACCTACCACCACCATCCACCACCCACGCACCACCACCACCACCACGCACCACCACCACCACCACCACCACCATCGACCACCCACCTGTCATCCACCCGCTACCACCCACCACCCACCACTCGCCACTACCATCCACCGCCCGCCACCTACTTGCCACCATCACTTACCACCCGCCTGCCACCACCATCCACCACCTGCTACCACTAGCCACCTACCACCCACCCACCACCACCACCACCACCACCACCACTATCACCCACCACCCATCCGCCATCCACCTACCACCACCACCCACCACCACCACTACCACCACCATCACCATCACCCACCACCCACCCGCCACCCACCTACCACCACCACCACCACCACCACCCGCTACCAAACCGCCACCACCCACCACTACCCGCCATTCGCCACCCACCTTCCACCACCACCCACCACCCGCAATCACCACCACCACCACCCACTCGCTACAACCCATCACTCACTACCGTCACCCACCCACCACCACCACCCGCCACCTACCCGCCACTACCCATCACCACCTGCCATTTGCCACCCATCTACCACCACCACCACCACCACCACCACCACCCACTCGCTACCACCCACCACCCACCACCGTCACCCACTCACCCGCCACCACCCGCCACCACCAGCTACCCACCACCCACCGTCACCACTTTCCACCACCGTCTTCCGCCGCCACTTGTCGCCACTTGCCACCACTTGCTATTTCTCACTCTTTTGTATACTTTTTATATTTTTTAAACATTTTGTCAATTACCAAACGCGTTTGTAGTTTATGTTTTTATAAAAATAAACAACAAATAAACAAAAACCAGTTTATAAAATTTTTGTAAATATAAACTGAAAATATAAACGTTACCAAACACACCCTTTATACACTACGCCAAAACAGGGCATTAATGGCGGTTTCGTTACCGCCGTTTAAAGATACTATTAACGGCGGTAACAAAACCGCCGTTAATGTATCTTTAACGGCGGTTTTTGTTACCGCCGTTAACAAAATCGCCGGTAATGACCCTTTAACGGCGGTAATGAAATCGCCGCTAAAGCCATTTTTAAACGACGGTAATGAAATCGCCGCTAAAGCCCTCTCATTACCGCCGTTAATGACGGCGGTCTTTGTCGGCCGAGCTCCGGCGGAGCTCCGGTGAGTGGTGACCATGCGCGGCTAGGGTTGAACATGACCATCTACAATAAAGTAAAAGTAATGTTTAAATATTTATTTAGGAAATATATTTCATGAATAGTGGCTGTGGTGGAGTGGTTGGTGTGGGTGGATGAGAGGTTGAGGGTTCAAGACTTGGGGAGTGTAAGAAGAAAGAATTATTTTTTGAAAAATTTGAACCTATTTACGGCGGTAAAGAACCGCCGTTTTTGGTCTTATATTACCGCCGTTTTTGGTCGACTTTTAACGACGGTAATTTACCTTTTTATGACGGTTGTACTTTTTCCGACACGCGCATAAACGGCGGTAACGAAACCGCCATTAATACCGCCGTCAATGACTTTAATAGCGATTTTACAACCTTTAACAGCGATAAAAAACCGCCGCTAAAGTTCAATTTCGATGCAGTGAATTTCTATATTACTTTTAAGGTAATACTCTCATTACAACTATTATCTGTGTCATTAAAAACTAGTTTGAGGTTGAACTGTGAAATTGCTTTTTTTTTTTGGTATTATCAATTTTCCATTATAAAAGGATAAACTTTTTTTTTATTTTATGATTTATTGTCTCCTTCGACCTTTTTCCTGAAAAGATAGACCTCTTCTGGCAAACCAAGAATTGATGGTAATGAGTTGAAAGGAAATGAAGAGAAAGGTTGCGCCAATAAAGCAAACCAAGAATTGATGACAATGATTACCTTGGCTTTTATTGATCAGTATTGATCAGTAGTGATTGATGACAATGATTACCTTGGCTGTTGTTTATTGACGTAGCGCCCTTTGAGTGAATTACATTAATAAAATTAACAATGGTTGATATCTCTAATTTTGATATTTTAATAGAGTATTAATGATATGATAATGAATAAAAAAATAAAATAAAAATAAATTAAGGTCAAAACATCACATCATTATGAGTGGAACTTACTGTCAACTCATTGAGCTATCTTTAGAGTTCAAAAATTAGAACTCTAAAATTTTTTCCAAATAAAATCTATTTTTTTTGGTTGATAAAAAATAAAAATAAATAAATAAATTGTCATCATGTTAGATTAATACGTGCAGGTGGACAAAAGCAAAACTGAAAGAACATTAAATTCATATAAGCTAATTTAAATGATAAAAAATATTTTAAAAAGTTCATAGATTAAAAATGAATAAGAGTAAATTATCAATAGGTCGTAATAGTTAGATTTAATTTTTATTAAGTCTTATTAAAAATTAATCTTGATAAAATTGTCACTAAAGATGATTTTTTATGACAATTTTTTGCATGTCGCAAAAAATTAATAATTAATGATTTTTTTCGTCACGATTTTTATAAATTGTGGCTAAAACTTATAAATAATTATATTTTTCTGTGACTAATTTTTTAAATTGTCGCTGCAAATTAAAAATTAATAACTTTTTTGTAATAATTTTTTTTAATTGTCGCTAAAATTTATAATTAGTGATATTTTTTATGACAAATTTTTCAACTGTCCTTAAAAATTAATAATTAGTGATATTTTTTAATAGTGTTTGATGAAAAATATATTTAATTATCACATGATCTATTAGATAATAAGTCCATCTATAAAGATTTAAATATAAATCCTTCAAATCATTTTTATGATATATTTCACAAGTACATATAATTGTCGACCATAGTATATTTTTTGTTTATGATTTTCTTGTAGCATCTTAAGAGCATCTCCAACCCATTAGGCATATAATGCTTGTTAGTCAAAATGCCTAATGTGACTCACTTTTTTCAATTCCAATGCACTAGGCATATGATTATGCATTTTGACTCAGCTCACATTCACTAGCTACGTGTAGTTAGCCTTTAAGACTAGGCAAAATGTATTTAATCATTAGGATTATTTCCCTCCATCTTTGTTGTTGAGGTGGCATTCTATAAAGTTAATAGTATTTGGATAAATAGCTAAAATAAAGAGTATGGTTGGAATAGAAATATGAAACAGTTGACAGGTAAAATAAAATATATACTTTATAGTAATATTTAGATAGGTAAAATACCTACTACCGTTGGAGATGCTCTAAGGCTCCCCCCCCCCCCCCCTTATGACACAGCCAAAAAGAATAAACTGTAGAATGTTAGCTAAACGTCACGCTTAACAAATTAGGCTTAGGCTAATTTGTCAACGTATCTTTTTTAAAATCTTAACTTCAAGGAGAGCTCATGAATTTAATTTTTCTTAATAAAAAGAATTGAATTACGAGATGATTATTTGATACTTTGTAAGGATAGGGAGGTTAACTCACTGAGGTATTAATCTAATAATTAATAATTAATTTTTGCCAATAATAAAAAAAAAAATACACGTCACACTCACAAGCACTTAAAGTTAGTAATGTTAGAGATCTCAAAAGTTTTCTCAAAATTTTTATTAAATGTCTCACATGGGTGTAAGACTTGTATCATGCGAGTCTCATGTGGGTCTCACACCCATGTAAAACATTTAATAAAAATTTTAAAAGAATTTTTAAGATTTCTAATATTTCTATTTAAAATTTCTCAAAAAATTTGATAAGGTAGAACATGCATGCATGTGTGCAGTTGAGCACATGATGCTAGGAATAGTAGGTTAAGATGGTTTGGGCTCCACATCATTAATACCAACTTCACACGAATTTATGCTTTGCCACAAAGTTGATATCTGAGTGTGGGGTGGTAATTTTTGAGTAAAGTCAAGTGGAACGATTCGGATCGTGATGTCAAGTAGCAGATTGTTATTGGTTGAGGTATTAGTGTGGATTATTCATTTGTCGAGATATTAGGCTAGAAGGTTCAGTCTAGGTAACTTATATAACAATAATTGTAGGTATTATGAAAGAAATGAAAATTGTCCATTCTTACATTAGTTTGTAATATTTTATTAGATATTAGGTAATTACTTTTGAATTAGTTTAATGAAATTTTTTATGATATTTATTTTATGATGGGTAACACTACTCATTATATAAATGTTACAATATCTAAGTATAAAGATTGTTACTGACTTTTGTATTGGAGGTATTGCTTGATTAACATGATTAATAATAAAATGATTAACAATTTCATGAATTAATGTAGAATTAGTTATCTAATTAAATGTTATTCAAATTATATAAAATAAACAAATTGAATTTATATAAATATTCAAAATAAATAGATTCGATTTATTTCTCAAAACTGAAATTAAAAGATTACAAGGAAAACTGGACCGAAATGAACTTAACATATATAAGAACAAATTCTGAAAATTTAGAAATATTGCAAACTAAGGCCTGTGTATCACATAGTATCCTTAAAATAGATTCGCCACCTCACCAAAAGGTGTTAAAGGTTGATCGGTATCTGTCTCCCAAGATATAATGAGTGGTTGAAATACTACTGCAAAAGCACCTTGTTATGGCAGCTCCAGCGAACAGAAAATGACAATACTCTCTCCCACTGGAAATGAGGATGAACACGAAGAATGAAGAATGAAAAACATATTTAAGAGCTCTCAAATTGTTGTGTGTTGGTGTGTTGAGACTTGAGAGAAGAGGCTTCTATTTATAAATGTAAAGGGGCCTCAAGCTCGTTAAGGCCAACATCAATCGGGTTATCAATGCTATTGTAACTTGTGCATTAATCCACAAGTTGCAAATACTCACACATGTTGAAAACCTAAAATCAAAGAGCTACATTTTTGGGTCACAAAATGGATAGGGATGGTGGGCCACCAACTCGGTCCAAACCCAACCCAACCCAGTACATGCACATGTTTAGACCCAGTCCAGACTAAGACAGTCCAAGTCGATGTTCAAGCCCAAGTTCCAAGCTCCATTTTATGAAACCCACTTTATGAGATAATTTTTCATTCAAATCTTAATGGTTTTTGTTAATTCTTTTTGCGGTGTAAATTTCTCACTATGGAGAAACTAGACCTACCTCAATGGGCAGTTGAATTCCATTTTAATTTCGCATTAAAGTCATCGAAAAATTATTATCTTTTCAACATTAAATTAGCGAGATAACCATTTATTATGTATTCATTTATTTTTCCTTTCATACTTGATATTATAATCTTTAACCCCTCTCAATATTAAAAATTCGCCAATTTCATCAGATTCAATGTCCGTCGTACGTGTAATCCAATTAATAAAATTTACAATCAAATATAGGATTGTGAGTCCATGGACTAATAATCTCAATCTTATGCTACATAATCCTTGTAATCAAACATGTCCAGAGTGTCTTCTCAAATGATGACCAGCATCGGAGTGTCCTTCTAGTTGACGACCAACTGAGGTATATAGCGTTTCTGGTTTAGACCCGACCCATTGTATGTTTCGGATCTGGGTTTCATTGTTTTATACAGTTGTTCATGTTTTGTTTCCCCTTATTTCTCTTTGAGTTTGGCTTTTAGGTTATGTTGGTTGTGTTTGGAACTGGCTAGTAACTTGTTTTTCAAACGGTAGTTGCCTAGAATTTTGTTCCTTCACTCGAGCGATATTTCTTGCGCTCAAGTGATCTTTGTGAAACTCCAGTACTTTTACAGTCTGTAAAACTACTGGAGTTTGTATTCTTCGCTTGAGCGAAACTTCTTGCGTTCGAGCGACAATCTTCAGTCTGTAAAACTACTTGGGAGTTCGTATTCTGCGCTTGACCTAGGCTTCTTGCACTCGAGCAGTGAAGCGGTGAAACTTATTGGGTATGTTTGGTTTGATTTTGGGAGATGAGTTTTAGAGATGAAAAGTACGAAAAGTTGTTTGGTTTGGTTTGGTTTTTTTCAAAAGATGTTTTGGAAAATTATTTTGAGAGAGAATTTTAGAAAAAAGTGATTGATTTGATGTGTATGAGAGAGAGATTTGTTTGGAAAACTTGTAAACCAAACAAGTTTTGGGAAATTTTTTTGGAAAAATTTGTTTGGTTTGATTACTTTTGAAAACTTATTTATAGAGAATTTTTCCCAAAAATTTTTGGGAAATACAAACCAAACAAGGCCATTATGTCTGGTCGCTCGAGCGACACATCTTGCGCTCGAGCGGTCTTTATGAAACTCCAGTACTTTTGTAGGTCTGTAAAACTACTGGGAGTTTGTATTCTTCGCTCGAGCGAAACTTCTTATGATCGAGCGATAGTTTTCAGTCTGTAAAACTACTGGGAGTTCGTATTCTACGCTTGAGTTAGGCTTCTTGCGCTCGAGCGGTGAAACTTATTGTGTCTGGTCATTCGAGTGACACATCTTGCGCTTAAGCGAACTGTGCGTATATCAGTTTTTAAAAACATTTTTTTGAGTCACTTTTCACATATCTCTCTCTCTAAACGTTTCAGAACCCTAATATCTCTCACTCTCTATCTAAAACTCATCTATTTCCCTCAAACACACCTAGATCCGTCGATCTTTTCACCCGTGTGCCTTTGTTAAAAAGGTAGAGCTTGGCGAGAGCTTCATTCTAATCAGAGAAAAATTGGTTTTCGGTGTCTTTGGGCTTCCTACTCTCTCTCTTTCGTCTTCTAAAACTTGAGGTAGGGATTCCTTGCACTTTCTATGAGTTTTAACTTAGTTATTTGTGATTTCTAAACAATGTTGTGATTTTTGAAATTTTTGGAACAAAGCTAGATTTAGGTTGAAAATCAAAAGAGGAGTTTTTCAAATAGATTCTTGGAAATGATTTTGATGTTGGAAATAATGTTGAGTTGGGTGGAAATGGTTGATTTTGATACTTGGGGTTGATTTTGGAAAGAAAAAGGAATTTCGTTCTAAATGCCTCAAATATTGATTTTGTATAAATAATGAAATTGATGTTGAAATTATCAAATTGGATTGATATTGACGAGGATGGTGGAGTTGGATATGTATTATCACTAACCTTTTGAAATTTGAAAAGTTTATCTTTATGGAATAGTAATTATCTGTTTAGAAATATCTGTTTTGGGCTATCAGTGGAGGATAACTATGATTGTTATAGAAATTGCATGTGAATTAGGAGAATTGAAACTATTTTTCTCAATCGTTTGCATTGAGCATTATCTCACACTTATACATTGGAAATGTTATTGTTTTGAGAAAATGGGTGAATTTGGGAAAGAGTTGTTATTACGTCAAATAAGTTGGCCTGTGTGTCCAGGGTGTAAGTTCCGAAAACCATGCATATACATAGGTGCTAATCCCGCAGATGAAATTTCCGTGAAATGGAAATAGTAGTGCTTCTATAGCCTATGTTTACATGGGTCCCGATTTACGGTTTCCTCCGAATGAAATTTTCGAGAAAGGTTGTATTGTTTCAAAATTCCCAGAGTGTGATTCACTATCATATTTTCTATTGTAAAGGAAATGATTTATGAACCATGATAATAACTTGGCATTGCATGGTTTGGAAAGAAATATAAAATATTTTGGCACGAGTATTGCATATGCATTCACCTTATAGCTTTGTTGAGATTCATATACTGTGTTGGATTATTTCTACTGAGCTGTGGCTCACCTTATGTGGGAAAAACATTTCAGGTGTTGATGATATGCCTCCGCCAAGGCAATAGCTTAGGAAGACTTGAAGCGAGAGCTTCTTTTGTGTATTTACTGTATTTATTTTTGTACAAGTTGAGGGCTTTAATTGTATTAGACTTAAACCCATTTTTGTTGTAACCAAGCATCATCTTGGAAAGATGTAAGCTTTTAGGACATTTCTTACTTGTCTAACTTTTATCTTGTCTTTCTATTATATCACTCTTTTGTAAAGCTTAATTGTAAATTAATGAAAGATAACTCCTTTATCATTGTGAGCACTTCTTGAAATTGAGTATAGGTTATAGTAATTATTTCGAGGCGTTACAACTTGGTATCAGAGCGTACCGGGTTTGAATACTTTGGATACGTGGGAAGTGGTTCTTACCACAATGGGTTTATCTCATTTGATAGAGATGTTCGTGTGTTTGTAATGCTATGTGATAACATGCTTATGTGATTATATAGGTATGAGATGTAATTCTTAAGCTATTGATTGGGTCTTCTAGAAGTCCTATTAGAAGAGCACTTGATCACTGTTGTTTCTAATTGGAACTCTAGCAATGCCACAGGACGATCATTATCTAGGAAGGAAATTTGTATGTATTTATGTGACTTCGTGCTTATGTGGAATGAATTACTATTGTCCATCACATTAGGATACGAGTGTGTGACACCCGAATTTTCTTTTTTAAATTTAATACTACAATAAATAGAATTCAAAAAAATAAAAATAAAAATAAAAAAATAAAAAAATAATAAAATAATAATAAAATAAATAAATAGTTAGAAAGTTGGGGATTAATCGATTAAATTGCTCAAGGAAATAGATTGGAAGACACCACATGTTTAGAATATTAAATATTTTAGTGAGTAGTAAGTGATGTTTTTGTGTTGGGTGGTGAGGTTTTTAGACGTGAACCTAACGTATAATCATAGGTAATTTTAGGAATTATGACTTTTAGAATTGGAATAACATAATAAATAAATAAATAAATAAATATAAAAAAAAAGGGCCAAGACTTTGGTGGGGCCAAGGGTCAACATGGCCCTTGGTGAATTCATGGAGATAAAAGCAAGGACCAAACAGATGGCATAAATGGAGACATCTACGTGCAGATGGCACAAGAGGGGACATCAACGTGTGCAATTGTTGGCTTGGGGCTCACACTTGAGGAAGTATAAATAGGGAGGATGGGGGGGGGGGGGGAGGGGAGGGCACTGTTATAAAGTGGAGCACCAAGCTAACCTGAGTGAATATAGGAAGAGTGTAACGAGAGAGCTTACGAGAGCACGGTGATAATATGACTAAAATTATATTAGAGGTGAGTTATATTATACCTTGAGCGACCATAACATGTTTTAAATATATCTTGAGTTACCATAATATATTTTACGAATGTTTTGAGTTTCCATAATTTATTTTATATAATTCATGTTTTATGGTTATGTTAATGTTTCAATTACGTGGATTATTTTCTGAACCCTATTTGTTTAAATTGAAACCCATGGATATGTTTGTTTAAATTTTAGAAAGTATTTGACAATGATCTTGTAAACAATTATTTTTTGTAAGTACCACCACGGGAGTCCCATGCCTTGGGGGACTTAAATAACTATTGGCCCCTGTTTGGTCACTTTGTGATCCTCTGTTTGTCATGGATCCATTGACCCCCTGTTCTGATTGTCACTCCAGTGACCCCTATTCTGTTCTGTTCTGTACCGTAGTTATGATTATTTAAGTAATTTATTTCAGTTTCTGCCACTTAATTAATTGGTTTATTCAACTTAAATTATGTTAATGTTTTAGCTTAAATAACTATTCATGGCCATTTTGTGCCCCTACACTCATAGTATATTATTTCTCACTCTACTATGTGCTTATAGCTGTTACATTTTCAGGTGACGATGTTTAGCGGGATCAAGATGGGGGATAAATCACAATATTTTCTTTCTTTTGTACTATCTGTATTTTGGATTAGACTCTTGTAATGAAATAAAAGCTCAAATGATTGTTTTTGTTCTTTTTAATAAACTTTTGGTATCCAGTTATTTTATTTTAATTTATCCACTTGTGCCACGACGTCAAAATTATTAGACTTATTTTATTTTTATCTTGTTGCGACACCGAGCCTTTGGGTATCGGGTTTGGGTTGTGATAGAGTGAGTTAGCTTCAGCACATTTGTAAATGTGCTAATATCTTTTGTTACATTCATTAGGATGTCAGGACGTGGACATGGTGGTGGTAGGCGTGGTAGGCCTAGAAGGCAAGAGCTGCCTTTACCGGATGAAATTTCGGCGTAGGAGGAAGAGGTTTGTCAGGCCAATGTGACCGAACTAGTTGGTCAGCAGGCCATAGGTGCTTTGGCCTGTGAGATGGCCAAAGCTTTGTGGAAATCTATGGATATTCTCAAGGCTGAGAATCAAGTCTAGGCCCAAGTAACTGAGGCAGGGTTGTAGGCACCCCATTTTTGACCCACCTTAAGACTTAGGAGCCTCATAGTGAACACTTGATGAAATAATATGCTGTACAACCGTTCAATTTCTTTAGCAAAATGCTTCGATTTTCTAGCTTCAGAGCTTAAACCATGCACCCTCTTTGAACCAAAACCTAATTTTTTTTTTCTAGCCTGACCATTCAGAGGCCTACTGGCCAACAGGTGGCTGGTAGGCCAAATTTTATTGGCCAGCTGTCGCCCTTCTTGGCCGGCTGGTCATGTCCAGCGGCATATAGATATTTTCTGGTAACTGTCTCCCCCCATGTGCATGCCTTGCACCAGCTGGCTCAATACAAATATTTCTGATAGAGGAACTTGTTTTTCTATATATAGATGATCGTCCCTCTTGATTTTAGGTTAAAATTTTTTGTCAAGAGTCAAAAACTTGTCAAACAGTCTCTATGTCTATCTTGCAATATACATACACTAACATACACTTCCTAAACCAAAAATTTGAGGCTTCTTGCTAAGATTATTGAGCCAAAATTTCAGCTCTTGAGGGTGAATACTTTGTGGTTTGTGAACCAAAGAGTATCTTCTCTTCAAAGGTATAACTTTTGCCATTTTTCCACTACTATTTCCTTCTATTTTCTTGTTGTTTTTCATACTGTTTTGGACTATTTTTGTGGGTTGAAACTTGTGGTCTAAAAGCTACCCAAGGTGGAGGGGTTAACCACCATTTCTTGAACCTTATTCCATAGCTTATATCTGTAGCTCGACTTTCCGCGCTCCCTTTCGGAAGAATGAAACAGCCCCTCCAGTTTGGGCTCCACTTGTGTTGGTTTTGAATCTGATTTCACAAGTGCAATGTGAAACAGTAGAAACACGAAAAGAGTCCAAATCCGGCAATTGCTTTTGGAAAATCGATGTTTTGAATCAAACGCCAAAAATGGACTGCTTTGCCTGATATCAGAGTCGCCACCTAAATATTTATTTTGAGAAATTTAGGAAATCCGTGACTCGTGCCAAAGGCCATCAGTCCGTCGTTACCAAAGTGTCTTGGTTCGGGAACTTAGGTATGAGAGGTGAAGTTCAATAATGAGCACCCGACTCACCCGATCAAAGATCGACCTCTACTAATTATGATGTGATTCTTATGTACAGTATATGTTCTTATTTTATTTTTTAACATACAAGTATAGAGTAATTTCACTAGAAGTTGGAATGTTTGATTTCATGTTTGTTTTGAAAAAGTGTTTTGAATATGTACCACTTGAAAAAGTGATCTCATATATATACATTTAATGAAAGTATCCCAATTTTAGTGAATAACCTTCATCCACAGACATTCAAGTAGTTTAACAATTAAGCATTTAGCCTCATGGTAATATGTTTGATACGATAGCAATCACACTTATGAAATATGCTAAAGCATAAAAACTTACCTCGTATTCCAAGCCAAAAAAGGAACTAGTTAGAAAAATGCATGATCCTAACTATGTAATATGGCTAATGCAACACATACAATATGCAATTAATAAGCTCGGCTACTAGCATGGCATGCGAATCAATTCAAGGTATGTGATAGTGCACATATTCAAGTAGAGAGTTTGAATTTGACATTTGAATAATGTGATAAGCCGAACATTTATGCATGCAATGCAAGTGGATGCAAACATGAGTATGCTAATTTAAACACGATATCCTTAAACTAACCATCATAAGCTGGTAAATAAAAGGGAGAAAGACGTGGGGTTGGAAGACATACAACTTATTACATATTTGTCCTCGCGAAGGAGGGTTCGAATGTCCAAGTGTCCAAATAATTAATTATTACAAATCCGAATGAATAATAATGAAAATGGATTGTCTAATTTATTACAACAAATAATATGAAATGATCGCGCGATGCTCCTCAGGAATTACTTTGTTAGCCTTGTTGAGATTTGTTCTGTTTCACTTTATCATTGCTTTCGACCAAAAGTGTATTGTTTGCAATTTATTAGAGCCTTGCCGACCCAAAACAAGACTTAGTCGAGTCCCAAATAAATCCAAGCATACCTTGTTTTCTTTGCGGAAATCTATTTTTTGTGCCTGAGGTGAAACAGTGCAAACATGCAGACAGGGTATTCCTAGCCATATTTGTCTCTTCTACTCTTCTCTATCATGGAAAATACTCAAGAGAGGAGCGAACTCGGTTCCCAAACTATCTATGGTTGCAAGTTGATTTGCAAGATTATTTTGGACACGATAGGACAAAGATCAATAAATGCAATGCATAACAACCACCCCTCCCTCCTATCATGAAGTAAATTCAAGAAAGGAAGTAGAGACGCTTCAAGATTCATCAAAACATTATGGACTAATATAAGACAAGCCTTAACACAATAAACTCGGTATAACGTCCGACCGAATTCAATTAATCATATTGGTTCTTTATGTTGGTTGATTCATTTTAAGCTCAATTTTATTAGCCTCTTTTATATTACCTTCCTTTTTCTTTAATTCATTAAGTCCACAGTGATATTTACATCCACTAAGTCCGAAATGCAATAAAGGAAAATAAGTGTCGACTTAACTCGAGTAAATAAACCTTATTTTCTTCGGAGGAAATTACAAAGGAAGAGTCAAACTTATTTACAAGTTAGGGATTTCAAGTCAAACTCAAGATGCACAACAAGAACTAGTCAAACTCAGAAGAGTGATAATGACTTATAAAAACCCATAGTGAGCGATAATGACTTGAAATCCAAACTTGATAATGAGTGATAAGGACACTTTCCTTGGCGATTTCCAATGGTCAATTAATCTCTTAACAGTAAACACACTGTTAATAAATTCTTCGGGGGAAATTACAAAGGAGTAGTCAAACTTATTTACAAGCGATAAGGGATTTCAAGTCAAACTCAAGATACGCAACAAGGACTAGTCAAACTCCAAAGAGTGATAATGACTTAGATAAACCCATAGTGAGCGATAATGACTTGAAATCCAAACTTGATAATAAGTGATAATGACACTTTCCTTGGCGATTTCCAAGGGTCAATTAATCCCTTAAAAGTAGACACACTGGTGATAAAAAAAACTGAAAAATACATGATTGTACTTTAGTATAAGAAAGTTTTATGCCTTTGGTAATAAACCTCTGGAGAGATTAAACCATTAATCATGAGAAAGTTTTATGCCTTTGGTAGTGAACCTCCTAAGAGATTAAACCATTAAGCATGAGAAAAGCTTCTTTCTTATACTTGAACCACAATCTTAATTTTTCACAACTTTTTAATCAAAATCATCAAAGAATGGAGGGAGATTGTAGAGGTGGTTATGCAAGGTTGATTAATTGGTTAATATAACACAAACATAATATGTAAAACAAACTTATTGAAGTAAATTAAATAGCCCCCAAATAACATACAATAGTGCTGAAATTAAACTATAGAAGGTGCGCAATCATAAAGAGATTAAAGCTAGTATAAGTATGAGGAAGGGTGGCTAACCCCTCCCCACTTTTACAACTTCAAATCACATAGTTTAAATGTTGAAAAATAGCTCCAAAACAGTCCCAAATCTGCTCCAAAACAGTGGCAAAAGTGGACGAAAACAAGTGGGAAACACAAGGATTTAAGCTAGGAGTAAGGTTCAAGTAAGAGGGATTAACCCTTCTACCTTTGGGTAGCTTTGAATCACAAGTTTCAGCCCTCAAAACAGTCCAAAAATAATATGAAAACACAAGAAAAAGATGAACAAAGATTGAAATAAAAGCACGAAAGCTTTACCTCTTGTAGAGAAGGTGTTCTTGTTGTAAATCAAACTTGATTCCAAAGCACCCTCAAGTTTGAGTATGATTTTTAATTCTCAAATCAAGTTCAAGTTCAAGCTCTTGTATGGTATGTATGGATGATATGAGAGCTTCAAGGCTTGTGGAAGAACAAGAAGGGTGATAGCTTTGATCTTTTCTACCTCTTGAAATTTCTAACTCACTCTTGATATTTCTAACTCACTTGATATTGATTTGATCTCTCTAACCAAATTCTATATGTGTTTTTCAACCTTCCTATACCAGTCTGAACCCTGCTATTTATAGGCCCCGAGTAGGTTTGATTAAATATCTGCAGAATTGGGCAGTTGGCAGAACACTGTTGAATCTGTGTGAAAAGTCAAGATGTCCGGCCGGATGTTGGTATCTCCAATCGGATATCACTTAGGTTCGGCCGGACTTAAATGTATTTCCACTATCTCTTACTTTAAGGTTCAATACAAGTTGATACAAGGTGCAATACAGAAGTTTCGGTGTAGAAATACAGTGGGTATGGCAAGTAGGAATTGTTTAGAGCTCGAACTCAGATTCTTTTATTGAGAATTTAAACCACTGACTCAATGTAATCGTCATCATCGAGTGATCGGAATCAAGTGCCTAAGTCGTACGAGCTGTCAAAATTGGGGTGTCTATAGTTACCCCTCTTTGACAGAGCTCGAAGTCATTTTACAACGTGAGTGAATGTCAAAGCCCGAAGACGACCCATTTGACAAGATCATAAGACTTTGGCAAAAACAAACAGATGCACACACAATTGGTTGAACCCGAGGGTTGCCCACGTGTCCCGTTGCAAGGAATCAAAGCTGCGTATTTCAGGGGCAAGATGCAAAATGATATGTAAAACATAACTTATGATCATGCAATGAAATGCAATCAAGACAATGATGTGACACTGAACGAAAGCATAAATCAGAGCAAAAAAAATCCAACCGTGTTTCACATGAGGAATAGTGAAATCCAATCGCTCCGTTCGCGAGAGGAGGAATAATGAAGTCCAAACGCGTCTTTTCGCGAGAGGGGGATAATGAAGTCCTAACGCGTCTTTTTACGAATGGAAGAAGGTATGGTAGAATGATTTCTTTGTTTTTGTTTTTTGATTTGATTGATTTTTGATTAATTTTTTATTTATTATTATTATTTTTTAAATAGTAACATATGTTTACAATTTTCCCTATTTTCCAACAGGGTGACAGACTAGGTTGGTTCAGTATCCAGGATTGAGGCGCATACAAGTTATCTCAACCTATGGGGCTGCCATACAGATTTCAAGCCGAGGATACACTCCTGGGTATTTAAACCAGACTTTAGTCTCGAAAATTCGAAACCTTTGCGTTCTAGGCATCGCCATTCAAACTCTAGTTTCCACCGTCTCAATTGGTCTCCTAGGAACTCATTACAAACACGGTTAGGTGGTTATACCAGACCGCCTGAAGTCGTTCAAGCATGACAAATACCAAAGGAGTTGCACCTCTAGAGGATTTAAGGTCTCCTAGACCCGTGAAGCCGTTTGGGCACGACAAACACCAAAGGAATTGCACCTTCAGAGGTTTTAAGGTCTCTTAGACCAGTGAAGTGCACAAGATAGTGTGATGCGCAAAATAGCACGATGCATAGGATAGCGTGATGGATTGAGATGGTGCGGTAGATGCTTGAAGTGAAATTAGTGTGCGATAGATGCATAGAATGAAAGGAGGAAAGATGGTGTGAACACCAGGCGCACCTGTTCTTTTTTTAAAAAATATATATATATATGGATATATACACTGATATATACGGGAGATATATATGTACACAAAACACGCAAAAAAGAAAGGAACAAAATGCGTGGATATGGGGATACGGGGTTTCGAACCCCTGACCTTAGGCTTAGTCTCTTGCTCCCTCAACTATTGAGCCATGCCACTCTTGAGACAAAATATACAAAGCAATATATATATATACTTATACAAGACATATATACACAAAACCAAAACAAAACAAAAATAAACAATTGTTGTGGGGTTCGAACCCCCGACCTTGGACTCAGTCTTTCAGCCTTCAACCATCAAGCCAAAGCCACTCTTGTATCAAAAATTCAAACAAATATGTATATAATACATAAATATACAATACATATACATATATGTATACAATTCTCTCGCCACTCTCTCTTTCTGGAAAACCACGTTTGATACGCAGCCTCGCTTTTTTGCGTCAGTCAGTGTCAGCTGGCCGACAAATGCCTCAGCTCTCTCTTCTTCTTTGTTTTTCTCTCTCGTTTTCTTCTTCTCTTCTTTCTCCCACCTCCTTCTTCTCTTCCTTCTTTCTCCTCCTTCTTCTCTTCCTCTTCTATTTTCTGCCATTTCTCTGCGACTCCCTTCTTTCCTCTCTTTTCCTACACATGGCTTCACCTCACCCCCTCTCTCTCTAGATTTCTCTTCCCTTTCTTTTACCTAACGATCCACGCCATTTTTTCTTTGAAACCCTTGTTTTTCTCTACATTTTGAACCGAACAAAAATTGATTTAGCACAAGTTTGGGTTTTGTCTTTGATTTTTTTTTCTTTTCAGTTTCTCTCTCCTAGGGTTTGAGATTTTGGGATTTTTACCCATTTTCACTTAGTTTTCCACTTTTTCTTCATCCTTCTCTACTTTCCCTCGTGGCTAGTGACGAGGTTCTCCTTCTGGACTCGATCATTGATTTGGTGCCACCCTTGGTGCAGATGTGGAGGCCGAGGATGCCCCCGCTTTGCTTCCCCTCGCGGATAGGCCATTTGATGCGGCCACTTACCAGCCATGGACTCACATTCTCCCACCAAGTGGGATTTTACGATTTATGGGCTTCATCCCTGGGCTGGAGGAGGACATACTTCTGTGTGAGCCCATGGAGCACTTATCCACCGAGGCCTCTACGGTAAGCAACTTTCCTTTGTTATGTACATATGTTGAAACTTATAAACAAAACATTCGTCTCTGTTGTACATATATTGATGCATTCCCTATTTACAGGTCGTAGCCAGGAGGATTATCTGCTATGGGACCATATCGGGCCCTCGACGCTGGTATGAGCGACTTCCCGCAGAGGTTCGCACAATAGTAGATGCTGCCGACTTTGGGCCCTTCTGCTCTGGGCTCATCCAGATGCGGGCTGAGTCAGTGTTATATGGAGCTTTAGCGGAGAGGTGGTGGGACACCACCAACTTGTTCCACTTCTCTTCGACTGGAGAGATGATGTTGACACCGTATGACTTTTCCATGCTGACTAGCCTGCGAGTCGAAGTTGGTAGCCCTATCCCATTTGACCCAGATATGGCGCAGTGGAGAGTTGCACAGCTCCAGTTTCTTGGAGCGATCCTGAACATCAGCAGTCAGGGGATAGTGCGTTACAGCTAGTTCTACAATCACTTTATCGACCGTCAGCCAGCTACTGCAGATGAGATTGCCTAGTATGCTCGTGGCTTCCTTATGTATCTCCTCGGTACTACCATGTTTGCAAACAGGGAGAGTATGACTGGGGTGGCGCCAGCTTGGCCACCTTATACTGCTACATGAGCTCTGTGTCCCGCCGCAAGGTGGATTTACTTTGTGGCTGCTGGAGAGTTTGGGAGGTACGCGTCTCACCCTTTTACTTTTCTATTTAACTTTGCATTCTGTGCTTTGCATTTCCTGTTCATCTTTACTTTGCATTTCATATCTGCTTATCTGCTTGATTCATGCTCATCTGTTTACAGCTCTGGGTTTACACGTATTTCGCCACTCTAGCTCCAGTCCTAGTGAGGCCGATTAAGTTGTTAGTACCCCGCTCTCGGTACTACAACTCAAGGTTCAGACGCCGTCGCCGCCTAGTGGACCGGACCTTCCTATACTTCCGCCGCTTCTTTGATACGATCACTGCGGACCAGGTAACACAATATCATTTTTTGCATTACATATCACTGTTCCCATATTGTACTAGCATCCTCATACTGTTGACATCGGCCACTGCATTGTTTTGCTCATTACACACTGATTTTCTGACACTGAGTGATATCTGACACTACACTGTCGCTGCACTGACATCTGACACTGTACGAATTCACAGGTTGATTGGCATCCCTGGACAGGTATCTCCGCAGCATCCAGAGTGACTTATGCTGTTGCCTGGTATGCCTTTGCCATGCGGATTCTGTTTGAGGGCCCCTTTAGTCGGGCCTATTATCTGGGGGAGAGGTTCATACGCCAGACCCGAGACGTTGCCTATCCAAACGTTCCTCATCCTCCTCCTCCAGGCATAAGGTCAGTTGATGAGATACAGGACAGATCTACGATCGACCTCTTGATGGAGGGAGAGGACGGTGATAGATATCAAATGGCTGGCGACTTCACTACCTTCTTGCACACTTGGATGATGGCACCCCTCACCTCGGGCGTGGCCTGTGCTGTTCTAGAGGTCGCGGCTGCTACCACTGGTGCCGGTGATGCCTTTGCCAGAGGCACCCCTACCGTTGCTCCTATTCCTGGGTTCCCTGTGATTCCCACGGAGATCACATACATGCACCCAAATGGGGTGCTTGAGCAGATTCTGATCGATGAGATCGAGGAGAGGGACCGCCGGATAGTTTTTGCTCTAGGCATCGAGCAGGTACACATTTCCTTATTATTTCCGCTCACTGCACGTTATCTTGTTTTATTGCTTCTGTTTGTGGTTATAATTTTCAAACTCTGCTCTTTCTTTTGAAGGTACCCCGGGCATTTGCAGATGACCATGCTCGGACAGTCGACAGGCTACTCCTCATGGTGTGACGGAGTCAGACCACTCTAGCTGCTCATGGGCTGGAGGTAAGCTTTGCCCCTAGTTTACTGTCATTTCACTCCGACTCTGTTTGTCATTTTATAACTATCTGCACTCTCCTTTCCTTTCTTCTGTTCAACTTGGACTAGCACCAGTGGCACCTGGAGGACCTCCCCCAACTAGGAGATAGAGGCGGGGCCTAATGAGGGGCAGAGGAGGAGCTGATCGAGGGTGAGGCCGAGTGAGGCAACGCTCACCTTCTGAGGAGTCCTTTGAGGGCTCTCTGACCCTTAAGGAGGAAGGAGATGAGTTTGACATACAGTCTGGGAGTGCCAACGATGACAGCGATGCGCCTCCTGTGCAGCCAAGGAGGAGGAGAGCTAGGATAGACTATCGATGACGATGATGACCTCTTTGTCTTTTTTTTTTTTTTTTTTTTTTTTTGTAGTTTTAAACACTAGCTTCAGGTAGACCCTTTATTTTTTGAAAAACCTTTCTTTTGTGTTATGTTTTATTTTGTAAAACAATGATCGGTGTTGGACCCGCTAATTTATAAAAATAGGTTTTTTTTTGGATGATCTCTTCTTGCGAATTTCTTGTATTGTGTTTGCATATGACAAATGGACAACAATTTGCATGATGATCTTCCCGATATTTGTGCTTGATTCATTAATCGGATAACAACTTTCAAATGGACAAAATGTACAATACAACTTGATAACAAGAAAACATAACGAAAACAACTCAAAACCATTACAATAGACTTGTGTAGATACCCCATTTTTGACCGTCCTCAAGACTTGGACGTCACCATTTGAACACTCGGTGATTATCCATGATTGTGTTCGTCTCGAGTTCCCGGAGGCCTCGGCAGCGCGCCTCGTCTCAGGACCTCTTGACTCGGCTGCTTCGTGTTCGGTTTTGGCACCAAACACTTGTGTTTTTGCATTTGAGGGTAGGGGGAGGCTTGTTAGCCATCCCTGAATCCCACCGGCTGCCCCCACACCCCACCGGCACTCCCTTTTGTCCGTCGGCACTGTTTTCTCAAAAACTTTGGCCGGTCGGCACTATATGTTGCCGACCGGCACTTTTTTGTGCCGGTGACGTTTTTGGCTGGCCGGTGACCCTTCTGAACCCCCCTGAGGATGGTGCATGCCAGCTGTGCCAGCTGGATTACACCATTTCTCCTCCCCGTGCATAGGATTGGCCCATATGCACCTTTGACCCCCCTAAAGCTTCTAGAAGCTTGAACCCTTTTGGCCAAGCTTCTTGGAGAAGCTTGGCCAGCTGTTTTGGCTTCTCCAAGAAGCCTTGCACCCCCTTGACCCCTTTGAACCTTTTCCTTTGCTTAGCCATTAAGTCTTGGCTTGGTCTTGGCCTATATAAAGACCACCCCTCTCCATTGCTCAAGGGTTAGCCATTTGAGATAGAAAAACCAGAGCTTGTGTATCTATACCTCTGTCATATATCTCCTCTCTCTATATTTTCCCTCTCTCTCCTCTTGTGTGTGTGTTTTTAGGCCTAAAAGTGTGGTTTTACCTTACTTTTGCACCATTACACACACTACTACACCTTAGCTCGAGATTGAGGGACTTGGAGGGTTGTTTACTGTGATTTTGGACTGGTTTTGATCACTAGAGGAGGGCTGCTCCACCTGTTCTTCAAAGGATCTTCAAGGGTGAGTTTGTTACTTTAGTTTCCCCATTCTTGCAACTAGTTTCTACCCCTCTTGCTTTGTGTTTTGAGCTTTGTCTATAACTGAAAAAACTCTTGTTTTTACTTGCTCTTGAACCTTCATTAAGGTCATTTTGTGGTTTGAGTAAAGGCTCACCCTTTTAGGCTTTGTTTGGCCATTTTGGTGTCTCTTTGGTAAAGCTTTGCTTACTTGGTGTTCTTGGTCTTCTCACCACTGAAAACCAGTGGGTTTTCAGTGGTGAGGAAGGTACTTTCAAGTCTTAGATAGGGGAGGGACACCCCTCTCCCCCTTGTCCTTTGCTTGCCTTTGTATTTGGCCTAAAAGATAGCATGTGTGCATAGCCTTGTATGGCTTCATTTCAGAGTTTTTTTGAGTGTTTTGGAGCATGTTTAACCTCTGTTTTTGGTCGGATTTGTGGCCCTTAACATGCCTCTCATACTTGCTTTGTAATGCTTTACTTTGCTTGGAAGTGTGCCATGCCATTAGCCTACCATATCCTCATGTTTTAGCCTTGCATGTTATAGCATTTGATCTTGACTTGCCATGTATAAGGGCTGTGAGCCACTGATTTTATCATGTTTGATGTGCTTGACATGGTTACTTTGCATTATGGCTTGTTAGCCTTGAGTATGTGATCCATGGACATGCGTTGGTTATGTTATTTGAGTGATTTGGAGTCATTTAACATGCATATTTCAGCTCTTATATCATGCTCATGTGTCTCCATTTACCATCTTATTCATGCTTTGAATTGTTGGCCTCTTATGCTTTAAAGAGGGTCTTATGCATGCTTGTGTGTTTAGAGTTTTTGGGATGCCATGTGTGTGAGTTTTGGGTGTGTTCTTGCATACCAAAAATCTGTTTTTTTCTTGTCCAATATAGGCCATGAGTGGTCATGTTTGTAGGCAATGGAATGCTCCACTTTGTGCCTTAGCCTTAGGCCTTTTGGCTTGCATGTTTGCATGAATATTTGTCCACCTTTTCAGTCCATTTTCGCCACTGTTTTGGGGAGATTTGAGGTCTGCCCCATTATGGTCTAGTCCACCATTGCATGCTTGCCTTATGCTTGTTACATGTTTGGTTCATTAAGTGTTGTAGCATGATGACCCTATGCTTGATTTACCCTTGTTTGCATTGCATTTGCACTTTGCACGTTGCATTACATTTGGCATGTTTGCATCTTAGTATTAGGTTGTATTGTGGAGCCATGTTTGCATAACATGCATTGCATTACTTGGTTTGGGGTGTCAAGCCAAGTTGAGGGTTAGGATGAGTTCATACCATAA
The DNA here is from genome assembly GCA_036172215.1 of Camellia granthamiana. Classification (NCBI taxonomy): domain Eukaryota; kingdom Viridiplantae; phylum Streptophyta; class Magnoliopsida; order Ericales; family Theaceae; genus Camellia; species Camellia granthamiana. The sequence goes on from JAXFYN010001187.1 coordinate 38,385, forward strand.
GTGATGCAACTTGTCCTACCTCTTGGTCACCAAGGCCCTTGACCAACACATGATAAGGCCTTGGATTTCATTTGTATGTTGCATGCATAATACCATTAAAATGCAACCTTGGTTCCTTAGGCCATCATGCATCAAGATGCATAATTGATGGCCCAAGAGCCAAGAGTCATGCCTCCTTGAGTCCCCAAGCATGATAGGAGGCATTGGCCATGCTTACATATGCTCAAAATCCATGCCATGCACTGCTGGTTTGCTGCTGCTGTCAAACTGTCCTCTGCAGGAACTTTCTGCCGACCGGCAGTACAGTGTGCCGACCGGCACACTTTTTGTGCCGATAAACCCTACAAGAAGCCGGTGGTCAATTTAAGCAGCCGGTGGCCATCTCCTCTAGCCGGTGGTGTACTTCAGTGCATTTGGAAGATGTTCTGGGACTTTGGCAGAGTTTCAGAAAGGCAGGACAGTGGAAACAGAGGCAGCAGTGGTGCGGTGTGGGCTTTTTGGGCAAGTTGGATCGAACATGCATCATTCACGCATCCCGAGGCGGGGCTGAGGCCCCTTTCTCTTATGATAACATTTAATTTGATAATTAGAAATTTCTGTAATAATTAATTTATTCTGTATTTGGACTGTATTATTTTTGGACTGTATATTCTTTTGGTCCCTCTGTGTGAGGGCATATTTGTAATAAGTGTGGGTGAGTGTGTGTATGTCTTCCAACCCCCATTTCTTTCTTCCCTTTTATTTACTTGCTTTGATGGTTAGTATTAGGGCACGTTTATTTTAGCATACCTTATGCAATGCATGCGTGCATCCATACATTTGTTACACATGCATCGGGCTCGGCACATCATACAAACTGCATTGTATTTCAATTCCAAATTGAATACGTGTTATTTGTAGCATTCCACGTGCCATGTTTAGGATAGCCGAGCCTGTCTAGATTGCATCTTTGCTTGTGTTGCATTAGCCACTTAACATGAACTAAGATCATGCATATGATTACTAACTGGTTTCTGTTTTGGCTCGGAGTACTAGGTGAGCTTTTATGCTTTAGCATATCACATGTGTGTGATTGTTGCCATGATAGCATGATTACCATGAGGCTAGCTGCTTATGTGATATAACTGCTTGAATGCCTGTGGATGGAGGTTGAATTACCTAAGTTGGGACAACGCATTAAAAACTGTGAGTTTTAAGCCCACTAGTTAGTGACAAAACCATCTTTTCTAAAGCCCACTTGAGGGTGGCAAAACCTGCATTTTAGCCTACTTGCGAGTAGCAAACCGTTTTCAAAACAAACATGTAGTGTTTTGTTCCAACTTAGGCGATTTGGTCTATACTTGTTTGCTGTGCGCATAACATAGTAATTCTAGGCTAATAATTGGAATAAGAGCATGTAATGTTTTCGAAATTGGATATCACGGTTAGTAGAGGCCGGTCTTCGGACCGGGCGAGAGGGGGTGCTCATAGCTGACCTTCCCCGATCGTACCCAAGCTCCCGAGCCAAGATCACTTTGGTGATGACGGACACGTGGCCTTCGGCACTGAGTCAGGGTTTCCTAAATTTCCCCATTTTAAAATATTTAGGTGGCGACTCTGTAATCTGGCAAAGCCGTCCATGTTTGGCACTTCTTTTCAAAATCTGTTTTTCTTCAAAACGATTTGCCAGAGTTGGACTCTTTGGTTCAGATTTAGAACCGTGACAAATTGAGTCCTTTGAACTGTAGTGAACCCAATGTGAACCGAACGGGAGTCATCCTCCCGGGGCGTTCGGGGGACGTCTACAGTTTCTGGCGACTCTGCTGGGGATTTTAGAGAGCTTGACTCGAACTCGTGATATCCTGTTTTGACTACACATATGTGTTTCTTTGCATTGCATGTGCATTGGTGCGCCTAGGACACCGTGTTGGCCATCTGCTATTCCTGAGCGGTTTGCCGGAGGCTTGTCTTGTCAAGGCATGTCCGTAAGGCTGACCGGTTGCGGGCTTTGCCAGTATGGGAACACAAACCCCGGTTTTACCGGGGCACCCTTTTCGACCATTCGACCTAGTGCATATCGAAATCCGTAGTGACCATTCCAAACTAGGACAGGTTGCTCACCCGATATTAGGTTGTTTGAAACCGCTGCGTGCGTAGTGAAACCCTAGCTCCTGACAAAATAGGACAGGGAAACCCTACCCCAACATAGGGGTGTATTGGCTCTCATTTATCTGCTATGTGCTTTTAGAGTGTATCTCTACAGGAACACACATGTCAGTTTGCAGGATTGGGTATCAGGCCTGAGGGCACCAGTAACGGTATTTTGGGGAATCAGTTATCTGTGGGTACAAGGTTCAGACTTGGGGGCAATGATTCAGAAACAGTGATCAGTATTTGAGGAACAGTGTATCGAGTTCAACGTGTTATCTAAACTGTGTGTTGTATGTTTATTTTATGCCGTTGTGCTGTCCAATTGTCTGTTTATTTATACGCTTTATTTGTCTTTTTATTAGGGTAGTTGGGCACGATTGCTACCGACCCGATAGATATCCCCCAAGCACCCTGGGTTAGAGGCCGTTGACTCCTTCGATCTGAGGATCTGATAGACGAACAACCAGTGTACTACTCACTACCCCCGGTTACTAAACGGAGGACAGTAAGGTAGAGGACATCAGTACAGCAGTCAGTTCAGAGGGCTTTATCTACCCCACCTGTGTTCAGTAGGGATCGGGATCCTGTGTCGCCGACAGAGAGAGAATATATACCAGTAATCCAACCAGAGCAGGATAGCATGGCTAGTTTGGAAGAGATGGTGCGCCACCTCCAAGAGAGTATGAAAACAATGCAGCAGGATGTCGTCCGTCAGGCAGAATTCTCCAGGCAACAGGCTACAGTTGTGAGGGAACAGGCAGAGACAATTGCCAGACTAGAACAGCAAACCGGAGCATCTGCTTCGCATCAAGTTCCCCCCCCACCAGGAGTTCCAAACCTTGGGGAGACAGTCAATGTTCAGAATGATACAGAACTGCCCACGGGACCACCCCCACCTCTAGCCCCGCCTCAAATCCAACCCCAGCTATTAAAGACACCCACCAACCTACTGGACTCTCCCTTTGAGTTCGAGACTGATTCTACCGCACTGAAACTGAGCAAGCTTGAAAAGCTGTTCAAGAGATCCCAAGGGGTCAAGACTATCCCCGATATTAAAGAGGGTTATACCGACACAGCTGTGACGCTGCCCGACAGATTCAAAATGCCTCATATTGATAGGTTCGACGGGACCGGGGACCCCATGGTGCACTTAAGATTGTTTTCAGATGTCCTAAGGCCAATGGGCCTCAGTAGGCTTCAGAAGTTGTCTTGGTTTGGCCGGACCCTGTCGGGTGTGGCGGCTATATGGTATGCCAAGTTGGAGGATGACGTCAAGAGGAATTGGGATGAAATGGCTGAAGCCTTCATCGCGCATTACTCATACAACACACAGATTGAGATTACGACCCGTGATCTCGAGACGACTAGACAAGAGCCTAAGGAAAGTTTCTCAGAGTTTGTAACCAGATGGAGGGCCAAGGCTTCGATGATGACTTTGAGGCCTACAGACAGACCAAATTCGGATGATTGTGCGCAATCTCCAACCGAAGTTGATGCAAAAGATGATAGTACTCCCATTTCCTACTTTTTCTGACCTACATGAAATGGGGGTGCAGATTGAGGATGCCTTGAAGCAAGGCCTGATCGATAACGACCGGGAGCAACCCCGACGAACTTTCAATCGTGGTGGCAATGCAGGCCCGAGTGGCGTTGCGACTGTAAGAGCTCAGGAAGTGAGCATGGTCACCACTAACCCCCCTCCAAGAAATACAGCAGCTTCACCATTCTCCGGTGCATCCGGAAGCAACCCGCAAACAACCAAATACCCACCCAGAAACACCAGAACCTTCGCCCCACTTTATATGCCCCTATTCAAAGCTCTGGGGGTTTTGATCAAAAAAGGGCATCTGAAGCCCCTGGAGCCGCGGCCCCTTACCAGAAAAACTCCCTCCTACCCATAACCCAGCCAAGTACTGTGCATTTCACCAACAGCACGGCCATGATACCGACCTGTGCTTCCGGTTACGTCATGAGATTCAAGATCTCATCGATAACGGGGTGATTCTGCCTCCCGAGAAGCCCAACGTTACTGCAAACCCCCTCCCCACACATAACCAAGCTCCACCGCCCAAAAGACTCAATTTCATCCATACCGGGGGCGTGTCCTACGACCCTAGTATCTATATCACACCCACCCACCTGCCTAAACCAGAAGTGTTTCTCCCCGATTGCACCGACTTGTGCATGATAGACATCTCCAAAAGCCAGCCCAAGTCAGTAGTGGTGACCATCGAGAACGGGAGAGAGGAGATCCCAAAGGAAAAACGGGTTGTTGAGCCAGAGTCTGCGGAATCTGGGGGTCGTACTAAAAAAGCATATAGTCCGTGTGACTATATTTCGTCAATAGGCCAAGATGGGCCCGGAGTGGAATTGCCGACAGAGGCAGAGTTATGTGTGATTCAAGGAGAGAGTCTGGGACCGGGAACAGATGGTGTAACAGCTATGGGGGAGGACCTTGCCGATCTCCAGTTTTACAGTGACCAAGACCCAGTGGATGCGGCAGTCGCATGGTTCGATTACGAAGATTCAGCGGAAGTCACCGGATGGTTGGACGATCAGCCCGATGTGATAGGAGAATTTCAGGCAGAGCAGAGTTCAGCAGGAATGAGAGTATCAGCGACGGCCGGAAGGGTCGAAAAGCAGAACACACCGCCGGGGGGCGCCGGTGTCAAGAATTTCGCCCGGGATTGGAACATTTTGAGTACAGAGATAATCGAGCAGTCAGCCATGTCAGAACAAGTAAGTTTTGAAGATTCCGAGAGAATTAGGAAGGCAAAGGCCCATGTGGGAGTTGAAACTACTGTGTGCACAGGGACCGAGAATACTGCAGGTATGTGGACGGAAGGTGCTGCGAGCACAAGAACAGTCATACCAGAGCCGGACAGGTGTCTGTCGGCTGCTGATGGAATGTGGTGGGAGGATGAAGATTTATGCCTTGCCCATACAGACGAGGATTGGGGTAACAACCAACCCGATGACACTTGGCACCTTGGAGAGGTAGATCACATGACACGGAGTGGGCGGTATTTCAAACCTCCACACTTAGATCAGCCAGAGGCTTCTGGGAAGGATAGAGAGGCTGAAAAGCAAAAAGAAAAGCAACTTGAAGAGGAGGCTGTGCTCAAACAGCTTAAAAAGATACAAGCAGACATCTCTATACGGGGACTGCTCATGGCATCACGGGTGCATAGAGAGGCTGTCTTATCAGCCATGGACAAAGCAAAGCTTTCAATAGAAACCACGCCAGAGCAGCTGGTGGGATTGGTCTTTCCGGGGGGAGCCACCCCGACGCTGACCTTTTCCGACAAGGAATTGCCACCCGAGGGGGCAGACCATAACAAGCCCCTCTACATCTCTGTGGAGTGTAGGGATAAATGGATACCGGTGGTACTTGTTGATACCGGGTCCGCCATCAACGTTTGCCCGGCAAGAACGACATACGCAATTGGTTTGAAAACCGCAGATTTTGTACCAACAGCCCAGGTTATCCGGGGCATACGACAACACAAGTAGAGAAGTGATGGGAACCGTAAAAGTTCAGACAAAGGTCGGGCCGCCGGGGCAGCATGAGATAGATTTCCATGTCTTGGAAGTGCCTGCGACTTTCAACTTGCTTTTGGGGCGGCCGTGGCTGCATCAGGTGAAGGTGGTTGTCATCTACTTTGCATCAAATGGTGAAATACCCCAATGGAAAGGGAGTAGCCATTGTCTTTGGAAACTCATCAATCCACCCACCACCGGAGGTATCCACGCCTGTTCTAGAAATCGAGCATGGCATGGAAGATATGTTCATATCAGGGTTTACCCTAGCTGAGGCTCAGGTTGTACAAAACATCATGGCTGCTAACGAAGGGATCTATGTCAGTGCCCAAGCAGTGTATCTCATGAACAAGCTCC
>JAXFYN010001188.1:0-44397 GCA_036172215.1 Camellia granthamiana
CTCTCTTCTCTCTCTCTCTCTCACACTCATCACTCTTCTCTGTCTGTATGTCTCTCTCTCTGTCTCTCTCTCTCTCTCTCTGTGTCTCTCGTCCATCTCTCTTCTGTCTATCTCTCTCATCTCTCTTCTCTCTGTCTCTCTTCTCTTTATCTCTCTCGCTCATCTCTCTTTGTCTCTCTCTCTCGTTTATCTCTTTTCGCTCTTTTTTTTTTCTCTCTCTCTCTCTCTCTTTGTCTATATCTTTTCACCCATTTTTTCATCTTCCTCTCTCTCTCTTCTCTTTCTCTCTCTCACTCATCACTCTTTTCTTTCTGACTATATGTCTCTCTCTCTGTCTCTCTCACTCATCTATCTCTTCTCTCTGTCTCTTTCGCTCATCTCTCTTCTCTCTCATCTCTCATTGTCTCTCTCGCTCATCTCTCTTCTCTTTCTCTCTATGTCTCTCTCGCCCATCTCTCTTCTCTCTATCTCTCTCTCTCTCTCGTTCATCTCTCTTCTCTCTCTGTCTCTTTTTCTGTCTCTCACTCTATCTTTTTGTCCCTCTCTCTCTCTTCTCTTTCTCTCTCTGTCTCTTTTTCTGTCTCTCACTCTGTCTTTTTGTCCCTCTCTCTCTCTTCTCTTTCTCATTCTCTCCCACTGTGTTCGCATTGCTCACTCTCTCCCTTCTGTCTTCTCTATTTACTGAGCTCCCTCTCGATTTATCTATCCACTACAAGAAAATGCACTTTTAGCGACCACTTTGTCTCTCTCTCGCTCATCACTCTGTCTTTGTCTCTCTCTCTCTCTCTTTCTCTCCTCTGTCTGTCTCTCACTCATTTTTCCCTCTCTCACCACCTATCTCCTTTACCACCTTCACCACTACTGCAAACGCTATTCCACTACCACCATTACTACCACTGTCGCCACTTCACCTCTACGACTACCATTGCTACTACCACTGCCACCACTATCACTACTGCCACTACTACTACCATTATCTCTCCTTCACCCTTGCCACTTTATCTACTCTACCACTACCACAACTTCACCACTAATCTCCTTCGCCACCACCGCCACCACCACCACCACCACCATCATCTCTTATCCACCACCTTCACCACTACTGCCACTACTACTACCATTACCTCTCTTTCACCCTTGCCACTTCATCTACTCTACCACTACCACAACTTCACCACTAATCTCCTTCGCCGCTACCACCACCACCACCACCACCATCATCTCTTATCCACTACCTTCACCACTACTGCCACTGCCTATCCTCTACAAAAAAAAAAAAAAAAAAAAAAAATTCATTAACTACAAAAAAATATATATTTTAACAAAAAATAATTTTTTTTGACGACGGCAACTCCCGTTGCAAAAAAAAAAAAGGTTAAACGGCATTATTTTGTTATTTAAATTTCATTTTTGACAAAAAAAAATTTATTTTTTATTCCCGCCCGTTTTTGTTTTCCATTCCCGCTCTATTTTCTCTCTCTCTCTCTCTCTTCTATCCGTCTCTCACTCATCTCTCTCTCTCTCTGTCTCTCTTCTATCCGTCTCTCACTCATCTCTCTCTCTCTCTCACCACCCATCTCCTCTACCACCTTCACCACTACTGCAAACGTCATTCCACCACCACCACTACTTCCACTGTCGCCACTTCACCTCTACGACTACCATTACTACTACCATCGCCACCACTCCACTACCACCACTATCACTACTGCCACTACTACTACCATTACCTCTCCTTCACCCCTGCCACTCCATCTACACTACCACTACCACAACTTTACCACTAATATCTTTCTCCATCACCACTACCACCACCATCATCTTTTATCCACCACCTCCACCACTAATGTCGCTCCCGTTCCTCTACCACAAAAAAATAGCTCATGATTTTTAGTAACAAAAAAAAATAGGCCGTAGAAAAATATTTTTCATTGACCACAGAAAATTAACTTTTATTTTAATGGAAAATATTTTTCATTAAAATATTACCCCTACTTCTACCAAATAAAAAAAAATAATAATATTTTTTTTAATTAAAATAAAAATGAAACAAATAAATTTTCAATCTTAGTAACTAAAAAAAAATGAAATTTTTTTCATTAACTACAAAAAAAAATTATTTTAACAAAAAACAAATTTTTTTAGCGACAGCAACTCACGTCACAAAAAAAAAAAACGGTATTATTTTATTGTTTAAATTTTATTTGTGACCTCAAAAAAAAAAATTTATCCACCCTCCATCTCCCTCTCTTTTTTTTTTTTTTTTTCATTCCCGCTTTTTTTTTTTTCCATTCCCCCCCTCAGGGGCCCAAAACCAAAAATTCCTAATCTCTTAAGATTTGTTAAGCCTCAAGGAGATTACATAGAGCTTCACAGGAAGAGAAATGGCTATCGCCATGATCATTTCGAGCGCAAACGAAAGAAAGAGGCTCGTGAAGTCCACAAGCAATCTCAGATTGCTCAGAAGGTTCAGTTTCTTCACTTTTCTATTGAGGATCTTGTTTACTGTTTTGGAAAATGAAATTACTATTGAGGATCTTGTGGACTCACAAGTCACCAGATCAACTGTCTATAAATTTCTGGGATGTTTTGGGGGCTTTTTTTTCTTTGTGGGTTGTCTTTGTTTTTTCATTTGAATAGTATCAACTTTTGGAGTGGTTTGTTTTTTATTTTGACTCTTCTCTCTCTTCTTTGGACCTAAAGATTCATCAGATTTGGGTAATAATCTCAATTGGGTTTTCTGTTTCTTCTTCTTTATATTGTAAAAGATTGGATGGTTAGTCTGTCAGTTGCTTAATGGTCTTATTTGTTTCACTCTCAAATTATAAAATATCATTTTTATAAATTTATTTTCTATTTTTGTTTTTGTTTTTGAAGGTTTGTAACTGGTGATTATGATGTTCATACGTTTTGATCTTGATATCGGAAGATGATTACTGTATTGGGCTTTGTATTAGTCCTGAATTCCTCTTTATTATTTTTCTCTCTATTTCTTATCAAGATTTGATGATGTTGAATATTTGGATTCTCACAAAAACAAATAAATGTGGACAGTTTTGATCTGAGCATTTGAATGTGGCAGTCATGACATCTAATAGATTTATGAATTTGGTTTTTGAATCCTTATTGCAGAACAATATTTTTCTTTTCATTAGTTTTTATTTTTATAAATCTTCATTTGGTGTTGGTAATTCATTTGGATTTTGTTAAATGCTGAGAACCGCGAGTTTCTATTTTTATTTTTATTTTTTTAGGATGTATATATATCATTCTTCTTTTAGGATATATTTTCATTTTGCGGCTTTTATTCCCTGGAGAAAGTAGCTGCTCATGCATCATCATTGCTTGGAAGAACAGGGAAACATTTATTCTTGAGAGATGGTGATAATGAAAAACCTCCTATTTTACTTCAGATGGCCAACGATACTGATGATCTTCCATTTATGTGAGCCCTCGTGAATTTAATAGATTCTGATCAGAAGTCAAAACAAATGTTTCTTTGTGACTGCAAATGATATAGAACCTATCTTGACTCCTTGTCTTGTCTCTGCAGATCTGCTCTACGGTCCTTTAGACGTCGTGTTGCCTACGCTAATGTACGATATGATCGTATCCTGCCATACTATATACATTTGTTTATTTTTTTTACTTGTTTATGTAGGAAAATATTTGGAGATAAAATGTCAGGACATTTAAACATATGCTCAAGCAATACATGAAAAACTAGTTAGGCTGTTCCAATTTTCTTCTCTTTGAAATCCTCTAATTTATGTGAAGAACTTAACACTTCCTCTTAGATCTTGTTGGATGGAGTACATCATCGTAAATGTGGAGTTAGCAAAACCTGTGAATACTCAAGAAGAAATGTCTTTAGAGGGCCAAGTCAATGTATGCAAGACCATTGATATGGAAGGTTAGTTACCAAATTTTTGTCAATGTTATTCTTTTCTTTTCTCGCCAAATCACTCAATCCAAACTAGGTGTTAATGATTTGGGGAGGTTGAGGCTCAAAATTCTGTTCTAGAGTTTGTGGGTCATCCACAGTAGGGGGATTATTCATGTGGGTATGGATTATACATTTTTAGGATTTTTTTTTTTATGTGTTATAGTTCCTCTTACATGTTTTATGTGTGATTTATTTTTGTTTATGCTGTACAGGGAGCATGCTCCATCAATCATCTTTATGGATGAAATTGACAGCATTGGATCTGCTTGAATGGAATTTGGATCTGGTAAATGGTGATAGTGAAGTGCAGCGGACGATGCTAGAGCTTCTTAATCAATTGGATGGATTTGAGCATCGAACAAAATCAAAGTACTGATTTGTTGTTTCATTCTCGTAAACTAGCAACATGTATGTGCACCTATTTTCCTTTCTGATTATATTTTTAAGGAGATGTAGTGATGTTGAATGGACTTATGTAGGGGTTGTTTTGTTGAATGAAGCCCTCATCTAATTAAGTGAGTAGGTTTCATCTTCAACTGCCTAGGTGAGATGTACTTTAAGACTACCATTAAAGACTCTGAAAAAGAGCCTATTGAAGAAACTTTAAAAGAGAAACACAAACTAGGTTCCATATTTCTTTAATTGGCCAGGTGAGCCGCCTTATGTTACGTGGGAACAATGAGAACATTCAAATGAAGTTCTAATCAAGAGAATTTTTTAGACTGTGTTTGGTCCTTGGATTTATAGAGAGATTTGTGGAGTGAAATAGAAAATGGGATGGAAAAGTGAATGAAATAGACGCTATTTTTTATAAAAAAAATCAATCTTAAAAGCTTTTGCCGAATAGGTTAGATTCAAGTTTCCCTAGAAATTCACCTATTGTCACATTGAAAAGGTTGTCTTGCCATAATAATGTCAATCTTCATTGTTATTGGATGGCCGCTGGACAAGCTTTAGCAAACAGAGGACAGTGAAGTTTAAATGTTTGGGGAAATCAAATTGCTTGGGTTAATATTTATGATTTGTTTTATACACTTCTTGTTTTGGAATATTAATCATCAAAAGAACAAATCACTAGAAAACAAATTATAAAACTTTTCTGACTTGGTGGATTTTGGTAAGATGAACCACTAAGGATAATTAATGGGACAGTGAGTTTTAAATCAATTTTTATGATGCTTATCAGTTATCATTGTCAATTTGTCGTTGCTTTCTTTTGCAGGTCGTTTGATGCTAGAGAGTAGATAGAAGATGTTCAAAACATAGGAGAGAAAAGTTGCCTACAGCTAGCCAGAATTTTGGAGCCTACATGCAAAGACTTGGTATATAAAGGATAGTATTCTCTCTAATTCAATTGAATATCTAGTTTAAATTTTGTGAGAGGGTTACAAACTATTGATGTGTTATAACCTTATGTATTGAAATGGATAATCTTCATTCAACTATGTAATGGAGAGAATCTAAATGTGAAAGATCTGTTTCATCATGTATGATATTTAACTTGGATGTAGAATTATACCTTTGGTCGGATTAGAGGAGAAATGTGGGGCCATATGTCCCCTTGAAATTGTTTTGACATTGTTTAATTGGTTTTTGAGGAGTATGAACAATTTCATGGGAGTTAAAAAATGATTCTCTCACTTTATCTCATGTTATATTTCTCTAATTAACATAGTATGAGTAGTCTCATGCTATTACTAATCTTGTTCATTTATGAAATTATGATTTTATTTAAATTTACAAAAAAATTATAGTAGTTATTAAAAATAGCATAAGAGCATCTCTAACAGATTCTTTAAAAAAGCTTAAATTAGGAATTTTGGCTAGCATTGATTCAGTTGTAGTCCTCCAACATTCTTTGAAAGTATGTTATTTTGATTCATCCACTGCAAACTCTCTACATTCGAAGAGCATAACAGTATCTCCGATAATGTTTTTTAAATTTTTTCTATAGTAGGGAAAATACTTAATTTTTTCTTTTTTATAAAAAAATAGGGACTTATTTTTTTAATTCTGTCTTACATGTAGGTAGGGAGTCCGTTAGAGTGAATTTTGAAGATTTATCTTATTTTTTTTAATTGCCTCTACCTAGTTGTTTCTTGCCTGTATTTTTTGTAGTTCCTTGCTATTGAAATGTTGAAAGGAGACATGGTGCCTCACCCTCAGTCATTGTCATGGGTGGTGGCTTTGTCAGTATGGCAGCTGCTCGGGCCCTTCATGATGCTTCATTTCAGGATTTTCATGTATATTCATTGCATTGGCATTACTGGATGTTGCCCAACATGTTGTGAATTTAAGAACTATCCTTTTTAAGCTACTTGTTGCTAGAAACCTGCGGTTTTTTATTAGTTCTCTAACAATTGAGCATTAATTTGTGGGTTTGATTTGAATTTGTTTGTGGAATTTACATATGACTAAGATTAACCTATTTATTTGTTGCTGGAATTGGGGTTTTGCTGATTTCCTTTTTTTAATCATTATGTGTTTGATCTTGTTGCTTAGGATTTGATATTTTGATAATTGGGGTGCATTTAGTAGAAAAAAAATTTCCTTACTTTTTTTTGTTGTCGAAAGCTACTTTGACAACTATGGAATCATTCGAGATATAATGCAAAATCATCTCCTGCAAATACTAGCACGTTTTGCAATGGAGACACCTGTTAGCTTGGATGCAGAGGACATTAGGAATGAAAAGGTAGACATTCTCTATATACATATGAGATTGCAATATGTGTGTTGGTTATTATTAATTTTTTTCCTCCAGCTATGTCAGGTTTCAATTGCTTTTAATAGTTGTCCAAAAACTCATTTGCAAATATGGTGAATAATGACAAATCAATTTCTCCACCCATGCCTCCCCAACACCTATCTTAGAAATGGATTATAATTGCTATAATTGCTTTAATTGCTTTAATTTTGCTCTGTTATGTTATTTGTTTATTTTTCACTTTTGTTCCACAAGTTTGGTCATAAAAGAGAGATCTTCATTTTACAATTTCGACCAGTGTTTTTGGTGTCTTGTATCAAATAAAATGAACTTGAGATTTCAATGACATTGTTTGGTATTGTTTGGTTTTGCTACTTTGGAATCTGATTTTCATAATTTTGCTTATGTTTGGTGTAATATGGAATGAAATGGACTATAATTGCTATAATTGCTTTAATTTTGCTTATGTTTGGTGTTTCATAATTTTGTGTTTTAGGCATATATAAGGAAACTTTGTTCATAAGGTTTGATAGAACTAGAGTTTGTCATAGTTTTACGTATATCATTTCACACCTAGATTCAATTAGCAAAGATTCTGAAGAAGCAAAAAAATAGCAAGGGGAGTTTAATGTGTATTTTGCTGGGAAGTAATTTGAGAGAAGTGTGTGGATCTATAAGTGACACCGAAAAAACTTGAATGGTGTAGACTGTATTGTTTTAGACTAGCACAATACATTGATCTATAAGTGAGTGATGTATACATATTACCCCTACTCTCTTTGTTGTGTCGTGCTTAGTATCTAATCTTTTATTAAATGTCTTGTTTCTCAAATAATATTGTCATTTTCTACAAGTGCATATCTTGAGTTTTAGATCACTTTTTTGTTTTATTATTAAATTATTCTAGCTTAAGAAAGCTTGAAATCATTCATGCCTTGATGATTTATTTTGGCTTCTACAAGGGTATTAATATCTTTTGTAGCTTTATACTATTTTTGCATAAGAGTATCCTTATTGTATGATTTTTAATGAAACACTCTATCCTAGATCATGCTTTGCCATCAATTGTACTGGTAAAGGTTTATTTACGTACATTTCTTTTGAGTGCACTATTTTTGTTCACTTCAAGTTGGTTTTGAAAATTTAAAGCTTCTTTGATTCTCTTTTCAGGTGACGTCTGCAAAGGAGATGTTGTTTTGTTTACACAGAAAGTATACAAGAAGTAACTCACTGGTTTCAGCTCTTGTTTTCCTTCTGTATATGAATCTCTTGATTTCCATCGTAGTTTGTAAATCATATTTGCTCGGTAAATGAAGGAGCTAATTCCGAACAGGTTTATATCCAAACAGGTTTGGAAGGAGAACTATTGCTGGGAGAGTTGTTAAGGAAAGCTATGGTGCTGCCAAACAACAACATACATTTACAGTAAGTTTGGGACATGTGTAGTGATGACTCGCTCAATTACTCAAGCCTCTCTTTTGCTAATGAAATCAATAATCTAGTGTTTTTTTCCTTTTCAATTTCCTTGAGTTAAACATTGTCATAGTTCATCCCTTATAAGTTTTTTTGCACAAAAATTCAGGATCTCCCTCTGTTTTGTCTTTATTAGAAGTTATTATTCTTCCCCTGTTTCTGTGGGTCACCTATTATTTCCTAACTAGTGACAAATGGTAGATGTCTCCAATTGAGGTTAGAGGATTAACATAAGTTGTGTAAGAAGGCAACTATTGATCATAAATCTAGAGACACTTTCTAAGTAGAGCAACCATATTTTTATGTGGATTCAATGTACCCCCAGTACTGTCATTACAAATCTACTACTGTTCTAGATGCCAGATTTTTACCATCTACCTTATCTTTTCTACTTTCACATAGGGATTAACCTGATGAAATGATGTCCTGACTAAACATATTCTATGTAAAAGCATGAGGTGACATTGGATGAAATTTCAACATTATGCTGTTTGAAAGATGGATACCCTTGTTATGGTTATAATATTGTTATCTTCACTCTATTTATCCTTGTTTCTATGATCTGTAAAATACATCCTTTTCAGATTTTGATTATGATATATGTATTACTATTGTTCAGTGAACTGACTGAAATGTTAAAACTATTTGCAGACATACTTGGGGATCCAAATATTCAGGTTTTATTTCAAATGCACTAAGTACTCTGCTGACGAAAAGGTAAGGTCATTTATGCTAGTTCATTATTTCAACCTTTTGGGTGTAAATGCATTTTGTGTAGGCCTTGAACAATGAAGCCCAATTGCCATTTTGGTCACTTTTGTGATGTACTAGATTTATGTAAATGGCAGTAGCAGTATCTATTGTGGGATTGAATTTATGTTTAGCTGGCAATACTATTTTATACCTACAGAACTGCCTGAAGTAAGCATGTAGTTTGACCTTTTTTGTTGGGTGGGCTGCATTCAAGTAATCTTCTACTCACTTTTGAACATAATAGGTTTTGATTCAAGTTGCCTCCTTAACTCATTGAACTAAAAATTAACACAAGTAATAAGTTCTAGATATATATATATATATTAAAGTCTTTGAATGTCTATTTTTCTTCTTTTGAGATAAGTTATTTAAATGGCTGGTTTGGCATGCCTACCTAAAATCTGTTCAGTGTTAAGACTAGGCACTGGCTGTATTGATCTGACGAGAATTTGATAGGGCTCAAATTCAAAAGCAAACTATAATTTTGCTGGAATTTGAGCTTCAGTATTTCTATACTTTAAACTGTTGGACCAATTGATGTCATAACAAATTATCCAGAGGTATAGCTATTTGACCACATCATAGCTGCAGTGTGAATTTGTCAAGGCAGCATAGGAACTCAAAACATGTGAATTTGGATACTATTTTATCACCATCCTGCCCCCACTGAAGGGCAAGGTTGCATGGTCTAAGACTGTTAAAACATAGCAAGATAATTGTTAATTCTTGACATTGGTATACTTCCAAAGTTGGTTTCACAAATGGGCCTAAGTTGTATTTGAGGTGCATGGTGCAGAATCTAAGATATGATATCGTTGATGAGATCCGTATGAGCTACTTTTTCTGCCTAAAAAAATATGATTTCAGCAAATAATGTCATGGTCCAACAGAAAATTGGGTTCGTATAAGAGTTAAGATATACTAATTGAATGAATTGATAATTACAAGTCTCCTACTTTAATTTTTGCGAATTGCTTTTATATGTTGTGTGTGATGGATTTCATTGACGTGCACAGAGAGAAGTGCTGGATAGTGAGGACCTGTTATTGTTTGTCACTCACATAGACAGACTTTAATTGTGGAGAATTTGCTATTTCAATAGAGTATTTTGTCATGGTTGAAAATCATATAATTCTCGTATTTTTGACAGTTGCAATCTTTAAAGTATCTATCTGTGGCTGATCCTATTCCTATAAAGATGTGCTTCATCTCAAGTTATTAAATTAGGGAGCTGACGGTTTAGATAAGGGGGTTGTATGCAAATTGTTTCTTTTTAATTTAGTGTGCTGGGCTCTTATTATTTCCTCTACTTGGATTGCTCCCATACCAATTTGTAATTATTCAGGCTATGTGGTTTCTGCTTTTAAGACCAATAAGCTTTATTGATCCTTATTTGTTTTATAGTTTTTAGTGAGTTATATGTTGATATCATATGATTTTGATTGTCCATATAATACTCCATTTTATCATTTATGTGATCCTTTCTGCATTGTTGCATATTGTCTTCTTTTGTGGTGCTGTTTTACTGATATTTGTGTGGAGAATCAAAATAATTATGTCATTTTTGGTGGCTGTGGGGAAAGGATTGGGGGCAGTTTAACAACTGGATAAATTACATTATTTTTGGTGTGATCTAAATGTAAGTTTATAAATTAATTAGTAAGTTTATTCATATGCTTCTAGCGGTTTTTAAATTAATTTGTTTTTTTATTTTTCAGGTCAGAAATTTCTTGGAGAGATGCAAAATATGGTCAAAGAATTTAAGAACTTAGTTTTTTCAAGTTTTTATTTTTTATTTTTTAATGTATGTAATCACAGTTAATTTTTTTTTATTAATTTCTTTGTATATACTTTTAAACATTTAACTTTCATTTATGAAATATATGATGTTATTTCATTCAATATATGGTTGTGATTCAAAATATAGTATATAGTGTGTTACATTATTCAAATGCGCGTGCAAAAATAATCTTGATTATTCTTTAAATATGTCAAATTTTTTTTTATCACAGGTTTTATTAGTTATTAATCACACTTAAAAGGTGTTATCTAAATGTTTTTAATCACACTTAAAAGGTGTGAACTAAAGTTTTTAATCACACTTAAAAGGTGTGATCTAAATGTTTTTAACCACACTTAAAATGTGTGATCTAAATATTATTAATCACACTTAAAAGATGTGATGAAAGCATTTTTTAATGACACTTAAAAAGTGTGATTAAAAATGACCATTTTTAATCACACTCTTAAAGACCACACTTTAATAAAACTTAAAAGGTGTGATTAAAAAACATACATCACACCAAAAAAGTGTGATCTTTATCTATATTTGTAGTAGTGGTTACATAAAAATAAAAATGGAAGTTGCATAAAATTAACAATGGAAGTTCATTCAAGGAACCACTATACCTTAACGATCTATTTAGAAATTAAATAAAAAAGAGAAGTTGAATAGAAAAGAAAATTGAATAAAAATGAAAGTTGCATTAAAATTGAAAATGGAAGTTCATTCAAAACACCACTACACCTTAACGATTTATTTGGAAATTAAATAAAAAAGGAAGTCGAATAAATATAAAAATAAATAAAAAAGGAAATTAAATCAAAAAGGAATTGAATGGAAAAGGAAATTAAATAAAAAATGAAGTTGAATAGAAAAAGAAAATGAATAAAAATTAAAGTTGCATAAAATTAAAAATGAAAATCCATTCAAGGAACCACTATACCTTAACGATCTATTTGGGAATTAAATAAAAAAGGAAGTCGAATAAAAAAGGAAATTAAATAAAAAGGGAAGTTGAATAGAAAAAGAAACCACCATACCTTAACGATCTATTTGGAAATTAAATAAAAAGGAAGTTGAATAAAAATAAAAATGGAAGTTGCATAGAAAAAGAAATTGAATATAATTGGATGTTCAATAAAAATAAAAATGGAAGTTCATTTTCTATTCAATTTCCTTTTTTATTTAATTTCCAAATAGATCGTTAAGGTATGGTGGTTTTTTAAATGAACTTCCATTTTTAATTTTATTCAACCTCCATTTCTATTCAAAATGATGTTCAATAAAAATGAAAATGCAAGTTGCATAAAAAATGGACTTTGCATAAAAATAAAAATGGAAGTTGCATAAAATTAAAAATGGAAGTTGCATAAAATTAAAAATGGAAGAATAGATCGTTAAGGTATAGTGGAAGAATAGATCGTTAAGGTATAGTGGTTTCCTGAATGAACTTCCATTTTTATTTTTATACAACTACCATTTTTATTCAATTTTCTTTTCAATTTGACTTCCTTTTTATTTAATTTCCAAATAGATCGTCAGCTTTCATTTGTATTCAATTCCCTTTTCTATTCAACATCATTTTTTATTTAATTTCCAAATAGATCGTTAAGGTATGGTGGTTTCTTAAATGAACTTCCATTTTTAATTTTATTCAACTTCCATTTCTATTCAAAATGATGTTCAATAAAAATGAAAATGGAAGTTGCATAAAAAATGGAATTTGCATAAAAATAAAAATGGAAGTTGCATAAAATTAAAATGGAAGTTGAATAAAAATGGAAGTTGAATAAAAATGAAGTCGAATAGAAAGGCAAATTGAATAAAAATGGAAGTTGAATAAAATTAAAAATGGAAGTTCATTGTAGAAACCACTATGCCTTAACGATCTATTTGGAAGTTAAATAAAAAAAGAAGTTGAATCGAAAAGGAATAAAAATAAAAATGGAAGTAGAATAAACATAAAAATGGAAGTTGCATAAAATTAAAAATGGAAGTTCATTCAAGAAACCACAATGCCTTAACGATCTATTTGGAAAATATTGAATAAAAATAAAAATGAAAGTTGCATAAAAATAAAAATGGAAATGAATAAAAATAGAAGTTGAATAAAAATAAAAATGGAAGTCGTATAAAATTAAAAATGGAAGTTTATTCAATAAACCACCATACCTTAACGATCTATTTGGAAATTAAATAAAAAAGGAAATTGAATATAAATGGAAGTTGCATAAAATGGAAAAGGGAAGTTCATTCAAAAAATGGAAATTGAAGTTCCCTCGTTAAGGTATAGTGGTTTCTTCAAGGTATAGTGGTTTCTTGAATGAACTTTCATTTTTATTTTTATGCAACTTCCATTTTCAATTTTGCTTCATTTTCTATTCAACTTCCTTTTTTTTCAAACCACTATATCTTAACGATTTATTTGGAAATTAAATAAAAAAGGAAGTGGAATTGAAAAGGAAGTCGAATAGAAAAGGAAATTGAATAAGAATTTAAGTGGAAGTTGTAGAAAATTAACAATGGACGTTCATTCAAGAAACGACTATACCTTAACAATCTATTTGGAAATTAAACAAAAAACAAAGTTGAATAGAAATGGTCTATTTGGAAACTAAATAAAAAAGGAAGTTCAATAAAAATAAAAATGGAAGTTGCATAAAATTAAAAATGGAAGTTCATTCAAGATACCACTGTATCTTAACGATCTATTTAGAAATTAAATAAAAAAGGAAGTTAAATAGAAAAAGAAATTGAATAAAAATGGAAGTTGAATCAAAAAGGAACTTGAATAGAAAAGGAAATTGAATAGAAATGGAAAAGGAAGTCGAAACCACTATATCTTAACGATTTATTCGGCAATTAAATAAAAAAGGAAGTTGAATGGAAAAGGAAATTGAATAAAAATAAAAATGGAAGTTGCATAAAATTAAAAATGGAAGTTCATTCAAGAAAACACTATACCTTAATGATCTATTTAGAAATTAAATAAAAAAACAAGTTGCATAAAATTAAAAATGGAAGTTGCATAAAATTAACAATTGAAGTTCATTCAAGAAATCACTATGCCTTAACAATCTATTTGGAAATTAAATAAAAAAGGAAGTGGAAATTGAATAAAAATGGAAGTTGAATAAAAATGATGACGAATAGAAATTGATGTTCAATAAAAATAAAAATGAAAGTTCATTGACGAAACCACTATACCTTAACGATCTATTTGGAAATTAAATAAAAAATGATGTTGAATGGAAAAGAAAATTGAATATAATGGAAGTTGAATAAAATTAAAAATGGAAGTTGAATAGAAAAGGAAATTGCATAAAAATGGAAGTTGAATAGAAATGAAAATTGAATAAAAAAGGAAGTTGAATAGAAAAGAAAATTGAATAAAAATGAAAGTTGCATCAAAATTGAAAATGGAAGTTTTTATTTAATTTCCAATTAGATCGTTAATGTATAGTGGTTCCTTGAATGGATTTCCATTTTTATATTTATGCAATTTCTATTTTTAATTTTATGCAACTTCCTTTTTTATTTAATTTCCAAATAGATCATTAAGGTATTTTTTTTCAACTTCCAATTAAATTCAATTTCTTTTTTAATTTCCAAATAGATCGTTAAGGTATAGTGCTTTCTTGAATAAACTTCTATTTTTAATTTCATTCAACTTCCATTTTTATTAAATTTAACTTCCACTTTTATTTTTATTCAACTTAAATTTTTATTCAATTTTCTTTTCTATTCAACTTCCTTTTATTTAATGTCAAAATAGATCGTTAAGGTATATTGATTTCTAGAATGAACTTCCATTTTTAATTTTGATGCAACTTCCATTTTTAATTTTATTCAACTTCAATTTTTATTCATTTTTATTTTTGTTCAACTTCCATTTTTATTCAATTTTCTTTTCTATTCAATTTCCTTTTCTATTCTATTCAATTCCTTTTTTTTTTTTAATTTCCAAATAGATCGTTAAGGCATAGTCGTTTCTTGAATGAATTTCCATTTTTATTTTTTTTTCAACTTCCATTTCTATTCAATTTCCTTTTCTATTCAACTTCCTTTTTATTTAATTTCCAGATAGATCGTTAAGGTATAATGGTTTCATGAATGAACTTCCATTTTCTTTTTTATTCAACTTCCTTTTCTATATTTGGAAATTAAACAAAAAAGGAAGTTGTTTCTTAAATGAACTTCCATTTTTAATTTTTTGCAACTTCCATTTCTAATTTCCAATTAGATCGTTAACGATCTATTGGAAATTAAATAAAAAATGAAGTCGAATGGAAAAGGAAATTAAATAGCAATGGAAGTTGCATAAAAATAAAAATAGAAGTTGCATAAAATTAACAATGGAAGTGCATTCAAGAAACCACTTCCAATTATATTCAATTTCCTTTTCCATTCGACTTCCTTTTTTATTTAATTTCCAATAGATTGTTAAGGTGTGGTGGTTTCTATTCAACTTCCTTTGTTTATTTCTAAATAGATCACTAAGGTATAGTGGTTTGTTGAATGAACTTCCATTGTTAATTTTATGCAACGTCCATTTTTATTTTATGCAATTTCCATTTTTATTTTTATTCAACTTCCATTTTTATTCAATTTCCTTTTCCATTCGACTTCCTTTTTTATTTAGTTTTCAATTAGATCATTAAGGTATGGTGATTTCTTGAATGAATTTCCATTTTTATATTTATTCAACTTCATATTTTTATTCAATTTCCTTTTCTATTAACTTCCTTTTTTCTTTAACTTCCTTTTTATTTAATTTCTTTTTCTATTCAACTTCCTTTTTTGTTTAATTTCCAAATAGATCGTTAAGGTATAGTGATTTCTTGAATGAACTTCCAATTGTATTCAATTTCCTTTTGTATTCACTTTCCTTTTCTATTCAATTCCTTTTTTATTTAATTTCTAAATAGATCGTTAAGGTACAGTGGTTTCTTGAATGAATTTCCATTTTAATTTCCAATTAGATCGTTAAGGTATAGTAGTTTCTTGAATGAACTTCCATTGTTATTTTTATGCAAATTCCATTTTTATTTTTATTCAACTTCCAATTATATTCAATTTCCTTTTCTATTCAACTTCTATTTTTATTCAATTTCCTTTTCTATTTAACTTTTTTTTATTTAATTTCTAATTAGATCGTTAAGGTATAGTGGTTCCTTGAATGGACTTCTATTTTTATATTTATGGAAATTAAACCTTTATTTTTATAGAACTTCCATTTTTATTTTTAATTTCCTTTTTTATTTAATTTCCAAATAGATCGTTAAGGTATAGTGGTTTCTCGAATGAACTTCCATTGTTAATTTTATGCAACTTCCATTTTATTTTTATTCAACTTTCATTTTTATTCAATTTCCTTTTCTATTCAACTTCCTTTTTTTATTTAATTTCCAAATAGATCGTTAAGGTATAATTGTTTCTTGAATGAACTTCCATTGTTAATTTCATTCAACTTCAATTTTTATTCAATTTCTTTTTGTATTCAACTTATTTTTTTATTTAATTTCCAAATGGATCGTTACGGTATAGTTGTTTCTTGAATGAATTTCCATTTTTAATTTTATTCAACTTCCATTTTCATTTTTGTTCAACTTCCATTTTTATTCATACTATACCTTAACGATCTATTTGGAAATTAAATAAAAAAGGAAGTTGAATAAAAATGGAAGTTGAATAGAAAATGAAGTTCATTTTCCAAATAGATCGTTAAGGTATAGTGGTTTCTTGAATGAACTTCCATTTTAATTTTATGCAACTTTCATTTTTATTTTTATTCAATTTCTTTTTCTATTCAACTTCCATTTTTCTATTCAATTTCCTTTTTTATTTATTTTCCAAATAGATCGTTAAGGTATGGTGATTTCTTGAATGAACTTTTTTTTTCTAATTTTATGCAACTTCCTTTTGTATTCAATTTCCTTTTCTATTCGACTTCCTTTTTTATTTAATTTCCAAATAGATCGTTAAGGTATGGTGGTTTCTTGAATGAACTTCCATTTTCAATTTTATGCAACTTCTATATTTATGTTTATTCAACTTCCATTTTTATTCAATTTCTTTTTCTATTCGTTAAGGTATAATAAACTTCAATTTGTATTCATTTTCCTTTTCTATTCAACTTCCTTTTCTATTTAATTTCTAAATAGATCGTTAAGGTATAGTGGTTTTTTGAATGAACTTCCATTTTTATTCAATTTCCTTTTCCTTTCAACTTCCTTTTTCTTTAATTTCCAAATAGATCGTTAAGGTGTAGTCGCTTCTTGAATGAATTTCCATTGTAAATTTTATTCAACTTCCATTTTTATTCAATTTCCTTTTCCATTCGAGTTCCATTTTTATTCAATTTTCTTTTCCATTCCATTTCCTTTTTTAATTAATTTCCAAATAGATCGTTAAGGTATAGTGGTTTGTTGAATGGATTTCCATTTTTAATTTTATGAAACTTCCATTTTTATTCAATTTTCTTTTCTATTCAACTTCATTTTTTATTTAATTTCCTTTTCTAATCAACTTCCTTTTTTATTTAATTTCCAAATAGGTTGTTAAGGTATAGTGGTTTCTTGAATGAACTTCCATTATTAATTTTATTCAATTTCATATTTTTATTCAATTTCTTTTTCTATTCAACATCATTTTTTATTTAATTTCCAAATAGATCAACTTCCTTTTTTATTTAATTCCCAAATAGATCGTTAAGGTATATTGATTTCCTTAATGAACTTCCATTGTTAATTTTATGCAACTTCCATTTGTATTTTTATTCAACTTCCATTTTTATTTTTATTCAACGATCTATAAGAAAATTGAATAAAAAAGGAAGTTGAATAGAAAAGGAAATTAAATAAAAATGGAAGTTGAATAAAAATAAAAATGGAAATTCATTCAAGAAACGACTATACCTTAACGATCTATTCGGCAATTAAATCAAAAGGAAGTCGGTGGTTTCTTGAATGAACTTTCATTTTCAATTTTGATGCAACTTCCATTTTTATTCAAACTCAATTTCCTTTTTTATTCAACTTCATATTTTTATTCAATTTCCATTTTTATTGAATAAAAATGGAAGTTCATTTAAGATCTATTTGGAAATTAAATAAAAAAAGAAGTGGAATCAAAAAGGAAATTTAATACAAATGGAAGTTGAATAAAAATGAAAAATGGAAATCCATTCAAGGAACCACTATACCTTAACGATCTATTTGGGAATTAAATAAAAAAGGAAGTCGAATAAAAATAAAAATGAATAAATATTGATGTTCAATAAAAATAAAAATGGAAGTTGAATAAAATTAAAAATGGAAGGTCATTCAAAAAACCACTGTATCTTAACAATTTCTTTTTCTATTCAACTTTTTTTTTTATTTAATTTCTTTTTCTATTCAACTTCCTTTTTTTATTTAATTTTCAAGTAGATCGTTAACGATTTATGTGGAAATTAAACAAAAAAGGTAGTTGAATAGAAAAAGAAATTAAATAAAAAAAAAGTTGAATAGAAAAGGAAATTGAATACAAAATGGAAGTTCATTCAGGAAACCACTATATCTCAACGATCTATTTGGAAGTTCATTGACGAAACCACTATACCTTAACGATCTATTTGGAAATTAAATAAAAAGGAAGTTGAATAAAAATAAAAATGGAAGTTCCATAAAATAAAAATGGAAGTTTATTCAAGGAACCACTATACCTTAACAATCTATTTGGAAATTAAATAAAAAAGGAGATTGAATAAAAATTGAAGTTGAATGGAAAAGGAAATTGAATAAAAATGAATAAAAATAAAAATGGAAGTTGCATAAAATTAAAAATGGAAGTTGCATAAATTTAGAAAAGAAAATTGATTAACAATGGAAGTTCATTCAAGGAACCACTATACCTTAACGATCTATTTTAAAAATGTAAGCTCATTCAAAAAACCACTGTATCTTAATGATCTATTTAGAAATTGAATAAAAATTGATATTCAATAAAAATAAAAATGGAAGTTCATTCAATAAACCACCATACCTTAACGATCTATTTAGAAATTAAATAAACAGAAAGTTGAATAGAAAAGGAAATTGAATAAAAATAGAAGCTGAATAAAAATGAAAATGAAAGTCGAATAAAAATTAAAAATGGAAGTTCATTCTAGAAATCAATATACCTTAACGATCTATTTGGAAATTAAATAAAAAAGGAAAAGAAATTGAATAAAAATTGAAGTTGAATAAAAATAAAAATGGAAGTTGAATAAAAATAAAATTGAATAAAAAAGGAAGTTGAATTGAAAAGGAAATTGAATATAATTGGAAGTTGACCTATTTGGAAATTAAATAAAAAAAACAAGTTGAATAGAAAAGAAAATTGAATAAAAATGGAAGTTGAATAAAAATTGAAGTTGAATAGAAAAAGAAATTGAATATGATTGGAGGTTAAATCAAGAAACCGCTATACCTTAACGATCTATTTGGAAATTAAATAAAAAAAGGAAGTTGAATAGAAAAGGAAATTGAATAAAAATGGAAGTTGCATAAAATTAACAATGGAAGTTCATTCAAGAAACCACTATACCTTAACGATCTATTTGGAAACTATATCAAAAAGGAAGTTGAATAGAAAAGGAGATTGAATAAAAATAAAATGGAAGTTGAATAAAATTAACAAGGAAGCTGAATAAAAATGGAAGTTGAATAAAAATAAAAATAGAAGTTGCATAAAATTAGAAAAGGAAGTTGAATAGAAAAAGAAATTGAATACAAATGGAAGTTCATGTTGGGATATATCTCCTTATTGGAGTTTGAGACCCAATTGGTTTGTTAAAAGAAGAGTTTAATTTGGTTTGGTATTAGTTATAATATATTTTATATATATTATATCTAATTTGTGGAGACTCAATTCTAATTTGATTACAATTAGAATTTGATAAAACAAACTCAAGACCCAACTATATATATATATATACATGGCTTTGTTTTCTAAGAAGAAAAAAACAGTGGCCTAATTATGTATTTGTTTTCGATGCACATGTAGCAGCTAATTGATTTTGGTGAGATAGGGCCTGGTATGATTTATTCGGTGCTATGAGGTTGCTACAAATCTGTTCCACTTTTTCGGAAGGAGTGCGGCTGTTGATTTGCTAGTTCGTTGGTGCTTTGGAATTTCTTCAGTACATCTTCGGTTAGATGTTTTGGTGAAGCTAATTTTGGTTCGTTATTTTGGGTCTTCTTCAACTCTGGTTCTGAAGATTTTGATTCTTCTATTTGGTGAGGTCTTTCCTCTTGTTTATTTGTGATTATTTGGAATTCACCTAAGGGTGGTTTTGTGAGACCATTAGTGTCTCGTTTGTAATCGTTTGGAACTTATTTGGTTGATAGTGGAATCGGATTTCGATCCCGTGGACGTACCTCACATTGAGGGAACCACGTAAAAATTCTTGTGTTGCCTTTGATTTAATTTTTCCGCATTAGTTTATATTCCCATTGATTGATTTACTTGTGGGGATTCATCGATTTTCCCTAACAGTTCATTCAGGAAACCACTATACCGTAACGATCTATTTAGAAATTAAATAAAAAAGGAAGTGGAATGGAAAAGGAAATTGAATAAAAATGGAAGTTGCATCAAAATTAAAAATGGAAGTTCATTCAAGAAACCACTATACCGTAACGATCTGTTTGGAAATTAAATAAACAAAGGAAATTGAAAGAAAAGGAAATTGAATAAAAATTGATGTTCAATAAACATAAAAATGGAAGTTCCTTAAAATTAACAATGAAAGTTCATTCTAGAAACCACTATACCTTAACGACATATTTGGAAATTAAATAAAAAATGAAGTTGAATAGAAAAGGAAATTGAATAAAATTGGAAGTTGAATAAACATAAAAATAGAAGTCGCATAAAATTAAAAATGGAAGTTGCATAAAAATTAACAATGGAAATTCATTCAAGAAACCACTACAACTTAACGATCTGTTTAGAAATTAAATAAAAAAGGAAGTTGAATAGAAAAGAAAATTGAATAAAAATGGAAGTTGAATAAAAATAAAAAATGGAAGTTGCATAAAATTAAAAATGGAAATTGCATAAAATTAACAATAAAAATTCATTGAAGAAACCACTATACCTTAACGATCTATTAAGAAATTACATAGAAAATAAAAATTGAATAGAAAAGGAAATTGAATAAAAATTTAAGTTGAATAAAAATAAAAATGGAGGTTGCATAAAAATAACAAAGGAAGTTCATTCGAAAAATCACTATACCGTAACGATCTATTTGGACATTAAATAAACAAAGGAACTTGAATAGAAATGAACACTTTAGCGATCTATTTGGAAATTGAATAAAAAATGAAGTTGAATAGAAAATGAAGTTGAATAAAAATGGAAGTTGAATAAAATTAACAATAAAAATTCATTCAAGAAACCACTATACCTTAACGATCTATTTGAAAATTAAATAAAAAGGAAGTTGAATAGAAAAGGAAGTTGAATAAAAAAAGAAATTCAATAAAAATGGAAGTTGAATCAAAATAAAAATGGAAGTTCATTCAAGAAACCACTATACCTTAACAATATATTTGGAAATTAAACAAAAAAGGAAGTTGAATAGAAAAAAAAATTGAATAAAAATGGAAGTTGAATAGAAAAGGAAATTGAATATAAATGGAAGTTCATCAAATTAACAATGGAAGTTCATTCAAGAAACTTCCATTTTTATTCAATTTTCTTTTTCCATTCAACTTATTTTTTTTATATAATTTCCAAATAGATCGTTAAGGTATGGTGGTTTCTTGAATGAACTTCAATTTTTATTCAATTTCCTTTTCTATTCAATTTCCTTTTCAATTCGACTTCGGCAATTAAATAAAAAAAGAAAGTTAAATAAAAAAGGAAATTGAATTTAATTAGAAGTTGAATAAAAATAAAAATGGAAGTTGCATAAAATTAAAAATGGAAGTTCATTCAAGAAATCAATATACCTTAATGATCTATTCGGAAGTTAAATAAAAAAAGAAGTTGAATGGAAATTAAACTGAATAGAAATGGAAGTTGAATAAAAATGGAAATTGAATAAAAAAGGAAGTTGAATAAAAATAAAAATGGAAGTTGAATAAATTTAACAATGGAAGTTCATTCAAAAAACCACTATACCTTAACGATCTATTTGGAAGTAGAATAAAAATAAAAGTGGAAGTTGCATAAATATAAAAATGGAAATTAAATAAAAAAGGAAGTTGAATAGAAAAGAAAACTTGAATAGAAAAGGAAAATGAATAAAAATGGAAGTTGAATAAAAATAAATACGGAAAGTTCATTCAAGATACCACTATACCTTAACGATCTATTTGGAAGTTAAATAAAAAAAGAAGTTGAATCGAAAAGGAAATTGAAGAAAAATGGAAGTTGAAAAAAAAAATAAATTTGGAAGTGGCATAAAATTAAAAATGAAAGTTCATTCAAGATACCACTATACCTTAATGATCTATTTGGAAATTAAATAAAAAAGGGAATTGAATAAAAATGGATGGAAGTTCATTTAAGAAATCACCATACCTTAACAATCTATTTGGAAACTAAATAAAAAAAAAAAAGTTGAATAGAAAAGAAAATTGAATAAAAATGGAAGTTGAATAAAATTAACAATGGAAGTTCATTGACGAAACCACTATACCTTAACGATCTATTTGGACATTAAATAAAAAAAATGTTGAATATAAAACAAAATTAATTTTTGGTATAGTAGTTTATTGAATGAACTTCCATTTTCAATTTTGCTTCATTTTCTATTCAACTTCCTTTTTTATTCAAACCACTATATCTTAATGATTTATTTGGAAATTAAATAAAAAAGGAAGTGGAATGGAAAAGGAAATTGAATAAAAATGGAAGTTGCATAAAAATGAAAATGGAAGTCCATTTAAGAAACCACTATACATTAACGATCTATTTGGACATTAAATAAACAAAGGAAATTGAATAAAAATGAAAGTTGCATAAAATTAAAATGGAAGTTCATTCAAGAAACCACTATACCTTAATGATCTATTTGGAAATTAAATCAAAAAGGAAGTTGCATAAAAATAACAAATGGAAGTTCATTCAAGAAACCACTATACCTTAACGATCTATTTGAAAATTAAATAAAAAATGAAGTTGAATAGAAAAGTAAATTGAATAAAATTAGAAGTAGAATAAAAATAAAAATAGAAGTTGAATAGACAAGGAAATTGAATAAAAATGGAAGTTGCATAAAATTAAAAATGGAAGTTCATTCAAGAAACCACTATATCTTAACGATAACACTGGAAGTTCATTCAAGAAACCACTATATCTTAACGATTTATTTGGAAATTAAATCAAAAAGGAATTGAATAGAAAAGGAAGTTGAATAAAAATAAAAATGGAAGTTACATAAAATTAAAAATGGAAGTTGCATAAAATTAATAATGGAAGTTCATTCAAGAAACCACTATGCTTTAATGATCTATCTGGAAATTGAATAAAAAAAGGAAGTGGAATAGAAAAGAAAATTGAATAAAAATTAAAGTTGAATAAAAATAAAAATGGAAGTTGCATAAAAATTAAAAATGAAAGTTCATTCGAGAAACCACCATACCTTAACGATCTATTTGGAAATTAAATAAAAATGGAAGTTGAATAAAAAAGAAATTGAATTTCCAAATAGATCGTTAAGGTATAGTGGTTTCCTGAATGAACTTCCATTTTTAATTTTATAGTGGTTCCTTGAATGAACTTCCGTTTTTAATTTTATGCAACTTCCATTTTTATTTTTATTCAACTTCCATTTTTATTCAATTTTCTTTTCTATTTAACTTTTTTTTTATTTAATTTCCAAAGTGATTTTTTGAATGAACTTTCATTTTCAATTTTATGCAACGTTCATTTTTAATTTTATTCTACTTCCATTTTTATTCAATTTCCTTTTCTATTCAAGTTCCTTTTTTATTTAATTTCCAATTCTATTCAACATCATTTTTTATTTAATTTCCAATTAGATCTTGAAGATATGGTTTCTTGAATGAACTTCCATTTCTAATTTTATGCAACTTCCACTTTTATTTTTATTCAACTTCCTTTTTTATTTAATTTTTAAATAGATCGTTAAGGTATAGTGGTTTCTTGAATGAACTTCCATTGTTAAATTTATGCAACTTCCATTTTTATTTTTATTCAGCTTCCATTTCTATTCAATTTCCTTTTCCATTCGACTTCCTTTTTTATTTAGTTTCCAAATAGATCGTTAAGGTATAGTGGTTTCCATTTTAATTTTATGCAACTTTCATTTTTATTTTTATTCAACTTCCTTTTCTATTCAATTCCATTTTGATTTAATTTCCAAATAGATCGTTAAGGTGTAGTGGTTTCTTGAATGAACTTTCATTTTTAGTTTTATGCAACTTCCATTTTTATTTTTATTGAACATCAATTTTTATTCAATTTCCTTTTCTATTCAACTTCCTTTTTTTATTTAATTTCTAAATTGATCGTTAAGGTGTAGTGGTTTCTAGAATGAACTTCGTTAAGGCATAGTGGTTTCTTGAATGAACTTCCATTGTTAATTTTATGCAACTTCCATTTGTATTTTTATTCAACTTCCATTTTAATTTTTATTCAACTTCATTTTTTATTTAATTTTCAAATAGATCGTTAAGGTATAGTGGTTTCTTGAATGAACTTTCATTTTTAATTTTATGCAACTTCCATTTGTATTTTTATGCAACTTCCATTTTTATTTTGATTCAACTTCCTTTTTTATTTAATTCCCAAATAGATCGTTAAGGTACAGTTGTTTCTTCAATGAAATTTTTTTTTCTAATTTTATGCAACTTCCATTTTTATTTTTATTCAACTTCCATTTTTATTCAATTTTCTTTTCTATTCAACTTCCTTTTTATTTAATTTCCAAATAGATCATTAAGGTATAGTAGTTTCTATTTGGAAATTAAATAAAAAAGGAAATTGAATAGAAAAAGAAATTGAATAAAATTGGAAGTTAAATAAAAATAAAAATGGAAGTTGCATAAAATTAAAAATGGAAGTTCATTCAGGAAACAACTATACCTTAACGATTTATTTGGAAATTAAATAAACCAAGGAAGTGGAATAGAAAAAGAAATTGAATAAAAATAAAAATGAAAATTGCATAAAATTGAAAATGGAAGTTCATTCAATAAACCACTATGCCTTAACGGTCTATTTGGAAATTAAACAAAAAAAGAAGTCGAATTGAAAATGAAATTGAATAAAAATGGAAGCTGAATAAAAATAAAAATGGAAGTTCATTCAAGAAACCACTATACCTTAACGATCTATTTGGAAATTCATTCAACTTCCATTTTTATTCAAGAAATCAATATACCTTAACGATCTATTTGGAAATTAAAAAATTGAACAAAAATGGAAGTTGCATAAAAATAAAAATGGAAGTTGAATTGAAAAAGAAATTGAATAGAAAAGGAAGTTGAATAGAAAAAGGAAATTGAATAAAAATGGAAGTTGAATAGAAATGGAAGTTGCATAAAATTGAATCAAAATCGGAAATTAAATAAAAATGGAAATTGAATTTAATTGGAAGTTAAATAAAAATAAAAATGAAAGTTCATTCAACAATATCGTTAAGGTATAGTGGTTTCTCGAATGAACTTCCTTTTTTATTCAACTTCCTTTTCTATTCAACTTCAATTTTTATTTAATTTCCAAATAGATCGTTAAGGTATAGTGCATTCTTTAATTTCCAAATAGTGGTTTCTCGAATGAACTTCCTTTTTTATTCAACTTCCTTTTCTATTCAACTTCCTTTTCTATTCAACTTCAATTTCATTCAAGAAACCACTATACCTTAACGATCTTATTCGGCGATTAAATAAAAAGGAAATTGAATAAAAATAAAAATGGAAGTTGCATAAAATTAAAATGAAAATTGTATAAAATTGAAAATGGAAGTGCATTCAAGAAACCACCATACCTTAACGATCTATTTTGGAAAATTCCAATTTCATTTTTATTCAACTTCCATTTTTATTAAATTTCCTTTTCTATTTGACTTCATTTTTTATTTAATTTCCTTTTCTATTCAATTTCCTTTATTTATTTAATTTCCAAATAGATCGTTAAGGCATAGTGGTTTCTTAAATGAACTTCATTTTTGAATTTAATGCAACTTCCATTTTTAATTGAATTTCCTTTTCTATTCAACTTCCATTTATTCAATTTCCCTTTTTTTATTTAATTTCCAAATAGATCGTTAAGGTATAATGGTTTCTTGAACTTCCATTTTTAATTTTATGCAACTTCCATTTTTATTTAATTTCCAAATAGATTGTTAAGGTATAGTGGTTTTCCTTTTCTTTTCCACTTCCTTTTTATTTAGTTTCCAAATAGATCGTTAAGGTATAGTGGTTTCTTGAATGAACTTTGGAAGTTGCATAGAAAAGGAAACCACTATACCTTAACAATCTATTTGGAAAACTAAATAAAAAAGGAAGTTGAATAGAAAAAGAAATCGAAAAAAAATAGAAGCTGAATAAAAATAAAAATGGAAGTTCATTCGAGAAATTACTATACCTTAACGATCTATTTGAATGCACTACCATTTTCTATTTTATGCAATTTCCTTTTCTACTCAAATTGAAGTTGAATAGAAAAGGAAAATTGAATAAAAATGGAAGTGGAATAAAAATAAAAATGGAAGTTCATTGAAGAAGCCACCATACCTTAACGATCTATTTGAAAATTAAATAAAAAATGAAGTTGAATAGAATTGAAAAAAAAATAAAAATGGAAGTTGCATCAAAATTGAAAATGAAAGTTGAATAAAAATAAAAATATGAAGTTGCATAAAAATAATAAAGGAAGTTCATTTAAGAAACCACTATACCTTAACGATCTATTTGGACATTAAATAAAAATGGAAGTTCATTAAAAAAACCACTGTATCTTAACGATCTATTTAGAAATTAAATAAAAAATGAAGTTGAATAGAAAAAGAAATTAAATTTAAAGGAAGTCGAATAAAAATGGAAGTTCATTCAAGAAACCACTATACCTTAACGATCTATTTGGAAATTGAATACAAATGGAAGTTGAATACAAAAAAAATGGAAGATGAATAAAATTAAAAACGGAAGTTGCATAAAAGAAAAAATGGAAGTTCATTCAAGAAACCACTATACCTTAACGATCTATTTGGAAATCGAATAAAAATAGAAGTTCTATTTATTCATTTTCCTTTTCTATTCAATTTCCAAATAGATCGTTATCGTATAGTGGTTTCTTGAATGAACTTCCAGTGTTAATTTGAATAAAATTAACACTATGCCTTAACGATCTATTTGGAAATTAAATAAATAAATAAAAAGTTGAATAGAAAAAGTTGTTTCTTGAATGAACTTCCATTTTTATTTTTATTCAACATCCAATTATATTCAATTTCTGTTTCTATTCAACATCATTTTTATTAAATTTCCAAATAGATCGTTAAGGTATAGTGTTAATTCTATTCAACTTCCTTTTTTATTCAATTTCTAAATAGATCGTTAAGGTATAGTGGTTTCTTGAATGAACTTCCATTTTTATTTAATTTCCAAATATATCGTTAAGGTATATTGATTTCTTGAATGAACTTCCATTTTTATTTTTATTCAATTTCCTTTTCTATTTTTATTCAACTTCCATTTATATTCAATTTCCTTTTCTATTCAACTTCCTTTTTTTTATATTTAATTTCCAAGTAGATCGTTAAGGTATGGTGGTTTCGTCAATGAACTTCCATTTTTAATTTTGATGCAACTTCCATTTCTATTCAACTTCCATTTTTTATTTTCCAAATAGATCGTTAAGACATAGTGGTTCCTTGAATGTACTTGGAAGTTGAATAAAAATAAAAATGGAAGTTGCATAAAATTGAAAATGGAAGTTCATTGACGAAACCACCATACCTTAACGATCTATTTAGAAATTAAATAAAAATAAATACGAAAGTTGCATAAAATTAAAAATTAACAATAAAAGTTCATTCAAGAAATCACTATACCTTAACGATCTATTTGGAAATTAAATAAAAAAGGAATTGAATAGAAAAAGAAATTGAATAAAAATTTAAGTGGAAGTTGTAGAAAATTTAAAAGTGGCATAAAATTAAAAATGAAAGTTCATTCAAGAAACCATTATACCTTAACGATCTATTTGGACATTAAACAAAAAAGGAAGTTGAATAGAAAAAGAAATTGAATACAAAAGGAAGTTGCATAAAAATAAAAATGGAAATTCATTCAAGAAACCACCATGCCTTAACGATCTATTTGGAAATTAAATATAAAAAAAAAAGTTGAATAGAAAAGAAAATTGAATAAAAATGGAAGTTGAATAAAAATAAAAATGGAAGTTCATTCAAGAAACCACTATATCTTAACGATCTATTTAGAAATTAAATAAAAAGGAAGTGGAATTGAAAAGGAAATTGAATAAAAAATGAAGTTGAATAAAAATAAAAATGAAAGTTGCATAAAATTAACAATGGAAGTTCATTGAAGAAGCCACTACACCTTAACGACCTATTTGGAAATTAAATAAAAAAAGAAATTGAATAAAAATGGAAAGTTGCATAAAATTAAAAATGGAAGTTCATTCAAGAAATCACTATGCCTTCCTTTTCTATTCAATTTCCTTTCTTATTTAATTTCAACTTCCATTTTTATTCAATTCCCTTTGTTTATTTAATTTGCAGATGGATCTTTTTGGTATAGTGGTTCCTTGAATGAACTTCCATTTTTAATTTTATGCAATTTCCACTTTTATTTTTATTCAACTTCCATTTTTATTCAATTTTCTTTTCTATTCAACTTCCTTTGTTTATTTAATTTCCAAATAGATCGTTAAGGTATAGTGGTTTTTTGAATATAATTTTAAGTAGAATAAAAATAAAAATGGAAGTTGCATAAAAATAAAAATGGAAGTTGAAAAAAATTAAAAATGGAAGTTCATAAAATTGAAAATGGAAGTTCATTCAAGAAACCACTATATCTTAACGATCTATTCGGCAATTAAATAAAAAAGGAAGTTGAATAGAAAAGAAAGTTGAATAAAAATAGAAGTTGAATAAAAATAAAAATGAAAGTTGCATAAAATTAACAATAGAAGTTCATTCAAGAAACCACGATCTATTTGGAAATTAAATAAAAAAGGGAATTGAATAAAAATAGAAGTTGAATAAAAAAGAAAAATGGAAGTTGCATAAAATTAAAAATGGAAGTTCATTCAAGAAACCACCATACCTTAACGATCTATTTGGAAATTAAATAAAAAAAGGAAATTGAATACAAATGGACGTTGCATAAAATTAAAGATGGAAGTTTATTCAAGAAACCACTATACCTTAACAATCTATTTGAAAATTAAATAAAAAAGGAAGTTGCATAAAATTAAAAATGGAAGTTCATTCAAGAAACGACTATACCTTAACGATCTGTTTGGAAATTAAATCAAAAAGGAAGTTGAATGGAAAAGGAAATCAAATAAAAATAGAAGTTCATTCAAGAAATCACTATGCCTTAACGATCTATTTGGAAATTAAATGAAAAGGAAGTTGAATAAAAATGGAAGTTGAATAAAAATAAATAAAAAAAGGAAGTGGAATAGAAACGAAAATTGAAAAAAATGGAAGTTGCATAAAATTAAAAATGCAAGTTCATTCTAAAAACCACCATACCTTAACAATATATTTGGAAATTATAGAAAAAATGAATTTAAATAAAAATGGAAGTTGAATAAAAATAAAAAACAAAGTTGCATAAAATTAACAAGGAAGTTGAATAGAAAAAGAAATTGAATAAAATTGGAAGTTGAATGAAAATAAAAGTGGAAGTTGCATAAAATTAAAAATGGAAATTCATTCAAGAAACGACTATACCTTAACGATCTATTCGGCAATTAAATAAAAAAGGATGTTCAATAAAATTAAAAATGGAAGTTGCATAAATATAAAAATGGAAATTCATTCAAGAAATGACTATACCTTAACGATCTATTCAGCAATTAAATAAAAAAGGATGTTCAATAAAATTAAAAATGGAAGTTGCATAAATATAAAAATGGAAATTCATTCAAGAAACGACTATACCTTAACGATCTATTTGGAAATTAAATAAACAAAGGAAGTTGAATAGAAAAATAGAAGTTGAATAAAAATAAAAATGGAAGTTGAATAAAAAGGAAGTTGCATTGAAAAAGAAATTGAATAGAAAAGGAAGTTGAATAGAAAAAAGAAATTGAATAAAAATGGAAGTTGAATAAAAATAAAAATGGAAGTTGCATAAAATTAACAATGGAAGTTCATTCAAGAAATGACTATACCTTAACGATCTATTTGGAAATTAAATAAAAAATGGAAGTTCATTAATGGAAGTTGAATAAATATAAAAATGGAAGTTGCATAAAATTAAAAATGAAAGTTCATTCAAGATACCACCATGCCTTAATAATCTATTTGGAAATTAAATAAAAATGGAAATTGCATAAAATTAACAATGAACTTTCTTGATATGAACTTCCATTGTTACTTTTATGCAACTTCAATTTTCATTTTTATTCAACTTCCAATTATCTTCAATTTCCTTTTCTATTCAACTTCATTTTTTATTTAACTTCCAAATAGATCGTTAAGATATAGTTGTTTCTTGGATGAACTTTCAATTCCTTTTTGATTTAATTGCCGAATAGATCGTTAAGGTATAGCGGTTTCCTGAATGAACTTCCATTTTCAATTTTATGCAACTTCCATTTTTATTTTTATTCAACTTCCATTTTTATTTAATTTCCTTTTCTATGCAACTTCCATTTTTATTCAATTTCCTTTTCTATTCAACTTCCTTTTTTATTTAATTTCCAAATAGATCATTAAGGTACCTTAACGATCTATTTAGAAATTAAATAAAAAAGGAAGTTGAATAAAAAAGGAAATTGAATAAAAAGGAATTGAATAAAAATAAAAATGGAAGTTGAATAGAAAAGGAAATTAAATAAAAATGGAAGTTGAATAAAAATAAAATGGAAGTTGCATAAAATTAAAATGAAAGTTCATTCAAGAAACCACCATACCTTAACGATCTATTTGGAAATTAAAAATGAACTTCCATTTTTAATTTATTCAACTTCCATTTGTATGCAACTTCCATCTTCCATTTTTATTCAACTTTCCTTTTCCATTCAACTTCTTTTTTATTTAATTTTTATTTTTATTCAACTTTCATTTTTATTTTTATTTAATTCCTTTTTATTCAATTTCCTTTTCATTGGAAGTTGAATGGACTTCTATTGTTAATTTTATGCTACTTCCATTTTTATTCAATCTCCTTTTCTGTTCAATTTTCATTTCTATTGAATAAAAAATGGAAGTTGAATAATAATAAAAGTGGAAGTTGAATAAAATTGAAAATGGAAGTTCGTTCAAGAAACCACCATACCTTAACAATCTATTTGGAAATTAAATAGAAAAGAAAAATGAATAAAAAATGATGTTGTATTGAAAAGGAAATTGAATAAAAATGGAAGCTGAATAAACAAAAAATTGGAAATTCCATAAAATTGAAACTGAAAGTTCATTCAAGAAATCACTATGCCTTAACGATCTATTTGGAAATTAAATAAAAAACGATGTTGAATTGAAAAGAAATTGAATAAAAATGGAAGTTGCATAAAAAAGGAAGTTGAATAGAAAAGGAAATTGAATAAAAATGGAAGTTGAATAGAAAAGGAAATTGAATAAAAATGGAAGTTGAATAAAAAAGGAAATTGAATTAAAATGGAAGTTGAATAAAAATAAAAATGGAAGTTGCATAAAATTAGAAAAAAAACTTGAATAGAAAAAAAAATTGAATAAAAATGGAAGTTGAAAAAAAGTAAAAATGAAAGTTGCATAAAATTAAAAATGGAAGTTCATTCAAGAAATCTTTATACCTTAACGATCTATTTGGAAATTAAATAAAAAAGGAAGTAGAATAAAAATAAAACCGGAAGTTGAATAAAATTAAAACTGGAAGTTCATAAAAATGGACGTTGCATAAAATTAAAAATGGAAGTTCATTCAAGAAATCACTATACCTTAACGATCTATTTTGAAATTAAATAAAAAATGAAAGTTGCATAAAATTGCAAATGGAAGTTCATTCAAAAAACATTATACCTTAACGATCAATTTGGAAATTAAATAAAAAAGGAATTGAATAGAAAAGGAAAATGAATAGAAAAAGAAATCGAATATAATTGGAAGTTGAATAGAAAAGGAAATTGAATAGAAATGGAGGTTGAATAAAAATAAAAATGGAAGTTGCATAAAATTAAAATGGAAGTTCATTCAAGAAACCACTATATCTTAACGATCTATTTGGAAATTAAATAAAAACGGAAGTTGAATAGAAATAAAAATGGAAGTTGAATAGAAATAAAAATGGAAGTTGCATAGAAAAAGAAATTGAATATAATTGGAAGTTGAATAAAAATAAAAATGGAAGTTAATAAAATTAAAAATGAAAGTTCATTTAAAAAACCACTATACATTAACGATCTATTTGGAAATTAAATAAAAAAAAACAGGTTGAATAGAAAGGGAAATTGAATAAAAATGGAAGTTGAATAGAAAAAGAAATCGAATAAAAATGGAAGTTCATTCAAGAAACCACCATACCTTAACGATCTAATTAGAAATTAAATAAAAAATGATGATCTATTTGGAAATTAAATAAAAAAGGAAGTTGAATAGAAAAAGAAATTTAAAAAAATGGAAGTTAAATAAAATTAAAAACGGAAGTTCGTTTCGTCAATGAACTTGCATTTTTATTTTTATTTAATTTCCAAATAGATCGTTAAAGTATAGTCGTTTCTTGAATGAACTTCTATTTTTATTCGAATAGAAAAGGTATAGTGGTTTCCTGAATGAACTTCCAATTTTATTCAATTTTCTTTTCCATTCCACTTCCTTTTTGATTTAATTTCCAAATAGATCGTTAAGGTATGGTGGTTTCTTGAATGCACTTCCATTGATTTAATTTCCAAATAGATCGTTAAGGTATAGTGATTTCTTGAATGAACTTCTATTTTTAATTTTATGCAACTTCCATTTTTATTCAATTTTTTTTTCTATTCAACTTCCATTTTTATTCGACTTCCTTTTTTATTTATTTGGAAATTAAATAAAAAGGAATTGAATAGAAAAGGAAAATGAATAAAAATGGATGTTATTTTTATTCAACTTCCATTTTTATTTCTATTCAACTTCCGTTATTATTTAATTTCCAAATAGATCGTTAAGGTATAGTGATTTATTGAATGAACTTCCATTTTTAATTTTATGCAATTTCCATTTTTATTCAATTTCCTTTTCTATTCAACTTCTTTTTTTATTTAATTTCCAAATAGATCGTTAAGGTATAGTGGTTTATTGAATGAACTTCATTTTCCTTTTCTATGCAACTTCCATTTTTACTTTTATTCAATTTCCTTTTCTATTCAACTTTCCTTTTCTATTCAACTTCCAAATAGATCGTTAAGGTATAGTGATCTCTAGAATGAACTTCCTTTTTTATTTCATTTCCAATTATATTTAATTTCCAAATAGATCGTTAAGGTATAGTGGTTTCTTGAATGAACTTCCATTTTTATTCGACTTCCTTTAAATTTAATTTCTTTTCTATTCAACTTCCTTTTTAATTAATTTCCTTTTTTATTCAACTTCCTTTTCTATTCAACTTCCATTTTTATTTAGTTTCCAAAGGTATAGTGGTTTCTTGAATGAACTTCCATTATTAATTTTATGCAACTTCCATTTTTATTTAATTTCCAAATAGATCGTTAAGGTATAGTGGTTTATTGAATAAACTTCCATTTTTAATTTTATGCAATTTCTATTTTTATTCAATTTCCTTTTCCATTCAGCTTTCATTTTTATTTAATTCCCAAATAAATCGTTAAGGTATAGTGGTTTCTCGAATGAACTTCCATTGTTAATTTTATGCAACTTCCATTTGTATTCAATTTCCTTTTCTATTCAACTTCCATTTATTCAATTTCCCTTTCATTCAATTTCCTTTTCTATTCAATTTCCTTTTTTATTTAATTTCCAAATAAATCGTTAAGGCATAGTGGTTTCTTGAATGAACTTCCATTTTTAATTTTATGCAACTTCCATTTTTAATTTTATGCAACTTCCGTTTTTATTCAACTTCCTTTTCTATTCAATCTCCTTTTGCATAAATATAAA
The DNA here is from genome assembly GCA_036172215.1 of Camellia granthamiana. NCBI lineage: Eukaryota > Viridiplantae > Streptophyta > Magnoliopsida > Ericales > Theaceae > Camellia > Camellia granthamiana. The sequence continues at coordinate 33,941 of JAXFYN010001188.1, forward strand.
AATGGAAGTTTATTCAATAAACCACCATACCTTAACGATTTATTTGAAAATTAAACAAAAATGGAAGTTGCATAAAATTAACAATGGAAGTTCATTTAAGAAACCATTATACCTTTGGAAATTAAATAAAAATGGAAGTTGAATGGAAAAGGAAATTGAATAAAAATGGAAGCTGAATAAACATAAAAATGGAAGTTGCATAAAATTAAAAAGGAAGTTGAAACCACTATATCTTAACGATTTATTCGGCAATTAAATAAAAAATGAAGTCGAATAGAAAAGGAAATAGAATAAAAATGGAAGTTGAATAAAATTAAAAATGGAAGTTGCATAAAATTAACAATGGAAGTTCATTCAATTAATAATGGAAGTTCCTTCAAGAAACCATTACACCTTAACGATCTATTTGGAAATTAAATAAAAAAAAAGGAAAGTTCATTCAAAAAATCACCATAACTTAACCATTTCTTAGAAAATTGAATAAAAAAGGAAATTGAATAAAAATACATATGGAAGTTCATTCAAGAAACCACTATACCTTAACGATCTATTTGGAAAAATAAGGAAAAATGATGTTGAATAGAAAACAAAATTGAATACTATTTGGAAATCAAATAAAAAAATGAAGTTGAATGGAAAAGGAAATTGAATAAAAATGGAAGTTGAATAAAAATAAAAATGGAAGTTGTATAAAATTAAAAACGAAGTTAAATAAAAATGGAAGTTGAATAGAAAAGAAATTGAATAAAAATGGAAGTTGCATAAAAATGGAAGTTGAATAAAAAAGGAAGTTGAATAGAAAAGGACGTTGAATAAAAATAAAAAATGAAGTTGAATAGAAAAGGAAATTGAATAAAAATGGAAGTCGAATACAAAATAAAAATGGAAATTCATTCAAAAAAGCACTATACCTTAACGATCTATTTGGAACTTCCATTTTTATTCAATTTTTTTTTTCTATTCAACTTCTTTTTTTATTTAACGTCCATTTTATTTTTATTCAACTTCCATTTTTATTCAATTTCTTTTCTTTTAAATTTCCAAATAGATCGTTAAGGTATGGTGGTTTCTTGAATGAACTGTCATTTTTAATTTTATGCAACTTCCATTTTTATTTGTATTCAAGTTCCTTTTTTATGCAACTTTCATTTTTATTTTTATGCAACTTCCTTTTTCTTTTTCTATTCAACATCAATTTTTATTTTTATTCAACTTCCAATTTTATTCAACTTCCATTTTTATTTAATTTCCAAATAGGTCGTTAAGGTATAGTGGTTTCTTGAATGAATTTCCATTTTGATTTTTATTCAATTTCTTTTCCATTCGACTTCCATTTTTATTTAATTTCAACTTCCATTTCTATTCAATTTTCTTTTCTATTCAACTTTCTTTTTCATTTTATACAACTTCCATTTTTATTTTTACTCAACTTCCATTTTTATTCAATATCCTTTTTTATTCAACTTCCATTTGTATTCAATTTCCTTTTCTATTCAAGTTCCTTTTTTAATTTAATTTCCAAATAGATCGTTAAGGTATAGTGGTTTCTTCAATAAACTTCCATTGTTAATTTTATGCACCTTTCATTTTAATTTTTATGCAACTTCCATTTTTATTCAATTTCCTTTTCTATTTGACTTCCATTTTTATTTAATTTCCAAATAGATCGTTAAGGTATAGGGGTTTCTTGAATGGATTTCCATTTTTATTCATTTTCCTTTTCTATTCAATTCCATTTTTATTCGATTTTCTTTTTTATTCAACTTCCATTTTTATTCAATTTCTATTCAACTTCCAATTATATTCAATTTCCTTTTCTGTTCAACTTCTTTTTTTATTTAATTTCCAAATAGATCGTTAAGGTATAGTGGTTTCTTGAATGAACTTCCGTTGTTATTTTTATGCAACTTCCATTTCTATTCAATTTCCTTTTTTATTTTTATTCATTTTCCTTTTGTATTCAATTTCCTTTTCAATTCGACTTCCTTTTTTATTTTTATTCAACTTCTATTTTTATTTTTATTCAACTTCCATTTTTATTTATTTTCCAAATAGATCGTTAAGGTATAGTGTTTCTTGAATTAACTTTCATTTTTATTCAATTTCCTTTTCCATTCAACTTCCATTTTTATTCATTTTCCAAATAGATCGTTAAGGTATGGTGGTTTCTTCATAAAATTAAAAATGGAAGTTCATTCAAAAAACCACTATACCTTAACGATTTATTTGGAATAAAAATAAAAATGGAAGTTGCCTAAAATTAAAAATAAAAACCCATTCAAGAAACCACTATGCCTTAACGATCTATTTGGAAATTAAATCAAAAAGGAATTGGAATAGAAAATGAAATTGCATATAATTTTTGAAATAGATCGTTAAGGTATAGTGGTTTCTTGAATGAACTTCCATTGTGAAATTTATTCAACTTCCATTTTTATTTAATTTCCTTTTCTATTCAATTCCTTTTTTCTTCAATTTACTTTTCCATTCGACTTCCACTTTTATTCAATTTCAAAATAGATCGTTAAGGTATAGTGGTTTCGTCAATGAACTTCCATTTTCAATATTATGCAACTTCCATTTTTAATTTTATTCAACTTCCATTTTTACTTTTATTCAACTTCTATTTTTATTCAATTTCCTTTTCTATTGAACTTCCATTTTTATTTAACTTTCATTTTTATTCAATTTTCTTTTCTATTCAAGTTCCTTTTTTATTTAATTTCCAAATAGATCGCTAAGGTATAGTGCTTTTTTGAATGAACTTCCATTTTTATTCATTTTATGCGACTTCCATTTTTAATTTTATTCAACTTCCATTTTTATTTTTATTCAATTTCCTTTTCTATTCAATTTCTTTTTCTATTCAACATCATTTTTTATTTAATTTCCAAATAGATCGTTAAGGTATAGTGATTTTTTGAATGAACTTCCATTTTTATTAAATTTCCTTTTCTATTCAATTTCCTTTTCTATTCCAATTCCTTTTTTATTTAATTTCCAAATAGATCGTTAAGGTATAGTGGTTTTTTAAATGAACTTCCATTTTCAATTTTATGCAACTTCCATTTTTATTTTTATTCAACTTCCATTTTTAATTTTATGCAACTTCCTTTTTCTATGCAACTTATTTTTTTATTTAATTTCCAAATAGATCGTTAATGTATAGTGGTTTCTTGAATAAACTTCTATTTTTATTGTTATTCAACTTCATTTTTTATTGAATTGCCGAATAGATCGTTAAGATATAGTGGTTTCTTGAATGAACGTCCATTTTTAATTTTATGCAACTTCAATTTTTATTTCATTTTTCTTTTCTATTCAACTTCATTTTTTTATTTAATTTCCAACTAGATCGTTAAGGTATAGCGGTTTCTTGAATGGATTTCCATTATTAATTTTATGCAACTTCCATTTTTATTCAATTTCTTTTTCTAGGCAACTTCCTTTTTTATTTAATTGCCGAATAGACCGTTAAGGTATAGTGGTTTTTTGAATAAACTTTCATTTTTAATTATATGCAACTTCCATATTTATTCAATTTCTTTTTCTATTCAAAAATTAAATAAAAAAAGAAATTGAATAGAAAAGAAAAATGAATAAAAATGGAAGTTCCATAAAATTAAAAATTTAAGTTGAATAAAAATAAAAGTGGAAGTTGTATAAAATTAACAATGGAAGTTCATTCAAGAAACCACTATACATTAACGAAATATTTGGAAATTAAATAAAAAAAGAAGTTGAATAGAAAAGGAAATGGAAGTTGAATAAAAATGGAAGTTGAATAGAAAAATAAAAGTGGAAGTTGCATAAAATTGAAATAGAAAAGGAAATTGAATAAAAAATGGAAGCTGAATAAAAATAAAAATGGACGTTCATTCAACAAATAACTATACCTTAATGATCTATTTGGAAAATAAATAAAAAAGGAAGTCGAATAGAAAAGAAAATTGGAAGTTCATTCAAGAAACCACTATACCTTAACGATATATTTGGAAGTTGAATAAAAATAAAAATGGAAGTGCATTCAAGAAACCACTATACCTTAACGATCTATTCGGCAATTAAAGAAAAATGGAAGGAAGTTGAATAAAATTAAAAATGGAAATCCATTCAAGAAACCACTATACCTTAACGATCTATTTGGAAATTAAATAAACTAAGGAAGTGGAAAAGAAAAGGAAAATGAAGAAAAATGGAAGTTGCATCAAAATTAAAAATGGAAGTTGAATAGAAAAGAAAATGGAAGTTGAATAAAAAGGAAATTGAATAAAAAAGGAAGTTAAATAAAAAAAGGAATTGAATAGAAAATGAAAATGAATAGAAATAAAAATGGAAGTTCATTGAAGGAACCACTATACCTTAACGCCTTAACGATCTATTTGGAAATTAAATAAAAAATGATGTTGAATAGAAAAGGAAATTGAATAAAAATAAAAGTTGAATAAAAATAAAAGTGGAAGTTGCATAAAATTAAAAATGAAAGTTCATTCTAGAAACCACTATGCCTTAACGATCTATTTGGAAATTGAATAAAAATGGAAGTTGAATAAAAATAAAAATGGAAGTTGAATAGAAAAAGAAATTGAATAGAAAAGAAAATTGAATAGAAATGGAAGTTGAAATTAAATAAAAATGGAAGTGCATTCAAGAAACCACTATACCTTAACGATCTATTTGGAAATTAAATAAAAAGGAATGTGATTAAAAATAAAAATTTATGTTGAATAAAAATAAAAATGAAAGTTGCATAAAATTAACAATGGAAGTTCATTCAAGAAACCACCATACCTTAACGATCTATTTGGAAATTAAATAAAAAAGGAAGTTGAATAAAAAAGGAATAAAAATAAAAATGGAAATTGCATAAATTTAACAATGGAAGTTCATTCAAGAAAGGAAGTTGGAAGTTGAATAAAAATAAAAATTGAATCGAAAAGGAAGTAAAATAAAAAAGAAGTTGAATAGAAAAGGAAGTTGAATAGAAAAGGAAATTGAATAAAAATGGAAGTTGGTTATTTAATTTCCAAATAGATCGTTAAGGTATAGTGGTTTCTTGAATGAACTTCCATCCAATTTCTATTCAACTTCCTTAGTTTCCAAATAGATCTTTTCTATTCAACTTCCTTTTTTATTTAATTGCTGAATAATTCGTTAAGGTATAGTGGTTTCTTCAATGAACTTTTTTTTTTCTAATTTTATGCAACTTCCATTTTTATTTTTATTCAATTTCTTTTTCTATTCAACATCATTTTTTTATTTAATTTCTAAATAGATCGTTATGGTATAGTGATTTCTCGAATGAACTTCCATTTTTTTTCTAATTTTACTCAACTTCAATTTTTATTCAATATCCTTTTCTATTCAACTTTCTTTTTTATTTAATTTCCAAATAGATCGTTAAGGTATGGTGGTTCTTCAACTTCCATTTTTATGTTTATTCAACTTCCAATTTTATTCAACTTCCTTTTTAATTTATTCAACTTTTTTTTATTTAATTTCCAAATAGATCGTTAAGGCATAGTGGTTTTCAATTTTCATTCAACTTCCATTTTTATTAAATTTTCTTTTCTATTCGACTTCCTTTTTGGTTAAATTTCCGAATAGATCGTTAAGGAACCAATATACCTTAACGATCTATTTGGAAATTTAATAAAAAAGGAACTTGACGATCTATTCAGTAATAAAAATTAAAAAAGAAGTTGCATAAAAAAGGATATTGAATAAAAATGGAAGTTGAATAAAAATAAAAATGGAAATTGCATAAAATTAACAATGGAAGTTCATTCAAGAAACCATTATACCTTAACGATCTATTTAGAAATTAAATAGAAAAAAAAATTGAATATAAATGGAGGTAGAAATTCATTCAAGAAACCACTATACCTTAACGATATATTTAGAAATTAAATAAAAAAAGAAGTTGAATAGAAAAGGAAAGTTCATTCAAGAAACCACCATACCTTAACGATCTATTTAGAAATTAAATAGAAAAAGAAATTGAATAAAAAAGGAAGTTGAATAGAAAAGGAAGTTGAATAAAAATAAAAATGGAAGGTGCATAAAATTAACAATGAAAGTTTATTCAAGAAACCACTATACCTTAACGATCTATTTGGAAATTAAATAAAAAAAAAGTTGAATAAATTAAAAAGGAAGTTGAATAGAAAAAGAAAATTGAATAAAAAAGAAAATTGAATAGAAATGGAAGTTCATAAAAATAAAAACAGAAGTTGCATAAAATTAAAAAATAGATCGTTAAGGTATAGTTCATTCAAGAAACCACTATACCTTAACGATCTATTTGGAAATTAAATAAATAAAAAAAAAGTTGAATAAATTAAAAAGGAAGTTGAATATAAAAATGGAAGTTGAATTGAAAAGAAAATTAAATAAAAAAGGAAGTCGAATAGAAAAGAAATTGAATAAAAATGGAAGTTGAATAAAAATAAAAATGGAAGTTCATTCAAAAAAATAAAAATGGAAATTGCATAAAATTAACAATTGGAAGTTCATTCAAGAAACCACTATGCCTTAACCATCTATTTAGAAACAACTATACCTTAACGATCTATTTGGATATTAACAATGGAAATTTATTTAAGAAACCACTATACCTTAACGATCTATCTGGAAATTAAATAAAAAAGGAAGTTGAATAGAAAAGGAAGTTGAATAAAAATAAAAGTTGAATACAAATAAAAATTGAAGTTGAATAAAAATAAAAATGGAAATTGAATAAAAAATAGAAGTTGAATAAAAATAAAATTGAATAAAAATGGACAATGGAAGTTCATTCAAGAATGGAAAATGAAATTGAATAGAAAAGGAAGTTGAATGAAAATGGAAGTTGCATAAAATTAAAAATGGTCGTTCATTCAAGAAATCACTATACCTTAACGATCTATTTGAAAATTAAATAAAAAAGGAAAAAGAACCACTATACCTTAACGACCTATTTAGAAATTAAATAAACAATGGAAGTTGAATAGAAAAGAAAATTGAATAAAAAATGAAATTGAATAAAAAAAGAAGTTAAATAGAAAAGGAAACCACTATACCTTAACGATCTATTTGGAAATTAAATATAATTGGGAATTAAATAAATAGAAATAGAATAAAATAAAAACGGAAGTTGCATAAAATTAAAAATGGAAGTTTATTCAAAAATTTAATTTCCCTTATATTCAATTTTCAAATAGATCGTTAAGGTACAACTTCCATTTTTATTTTAATGCAACTTCCATTTTTATTTAACTTCCATTTTATTAAATTTTCTTTTCAATTCAACTTCCTTTTTATTAAATTTTCTTTTCTAGTCAACTTCCATTTTTAATTTTATGCAACTTCCATTTTTAATTTTATGCAATTTCTGTTTTTATTCATTTTCCTTTTCTATTCAATATCCTTTTTCTATTCAACTTCCTTTTTTCTTTAATTTCTAAATAGATCGTTAAGGTATAGTGGTTTCTTGAATGAACTTCCATTTTTAATTTTATGCAACTTCCATTTTTATTTTTATTCATTTTCCTTTTCTATTGAAGTTCTTTTTTTATTTAATTTCCAAATAAATCGTTAAAGTATAGTGGTTTCTTGAATGAACTTCCATTTTTCATTTTATGCAACTTCCATTTGTATTCAATTTTCTTTTCTATTCAATTTCCATTTCTATTCAACTTCCTTTTTTATTTAATTTTCTTTTTCTATTCAACATCATTTTTTATTTAATTTCCAAATAGATCGTTAAGGTATAGTCGTTTCTTGAATGAATTTCCATTGTTAATTTTTATGCAACTTCCATTTTTATTTTATGCAACTACCATTTCTATTCAACTTCCTTTTTTATTCAATTTCCTTTTCTATTCAACTTCCATTTTTATTTAACTTCCAAATAGATAGTTAAGGTATTCTACTTCCTTTTTTTATTTAATTTCCAAATAGAATGTTAAGGTATAGTGGTTTCTATTTATTTTCCGACTTCCATTTTTATTCAATTTTCTTTTCTATTCAATTTCGTTTTCTATTCAACTTCCTTTTTTATTTAACTTCCTTTTTTATTTAATTCCCAAATAAATCGTTAAGGTATAGTGGTTTCTTGAATGAATTTCCATTTTAATTTCCAATTAGATCGTTAATGTATAGTGGTTTCTTGAATGAACTTCCATTTTTATCCTTTTCTATTCAGCCTCCTTTTTATTTAATTTCCAAATAGATTGTTAAGGTATAGTGGTTTCTTGAATGAACTTCCATTTTAATTTTTGCAAATTCCATTTTTATTTTTATTTTTATTCAATTTCCTTTTCTATTCAACTTGTTTTTTATTTAGTTTCCAAGTTGAATAGAAAAAATTGATGTTCAATAAAAATAAAAATGGAAGTTGCATAAAATTAAAATGGAAGTTCATTCTAGAAATCAGTATACGACTTCCTTTTTTGTTTAATTTCCAAATAGATCGTTAAGGTATAGTGGTTTCTTGAATGAACTTCCATTTGTATTCAATTTCAATTTTTATTCAATTCCTTTTTCTATTCAACATCATTTTTTATTTAATTTCCAAGTTGTAATTTTCTTCAACTTCCATTTTTACTTTTAATTTTATGCAATTTCCATTTTTATTCAATTTCCTTTTGTATTCAATTTCCAATTCTATTCAACTTCCTTTTTTGTTTAATGTCTAAATAGATCGTTAAGGTGTAGTGGTTTCTGGAATGAACTTCCATTTTTATTCATTTTCCTTTTCTATTCAATTCCTTTTTTATTTAATTTCCAAATAGATCGTTAAGGTATAGTGGTTTCCTGAATGAACTTCCATTTTTAATTTTATGCAACTTCCATTTTTATTTTTATTCAACTTCCATTTAAATTCAATTTCTTTTTCTATTCAACATCATCTTTTATTTAATTTCTAAATAGATCGTTAAGGTATAGTGGTATCTTGAATAAACTTTCATTTTTATTTTTATTCAACGTCTATTTTTATTTTTTTTTCCATTTTTATTTTTATTCAACTTCCTTTTTTATTCAATTTCCTTTTCTATTCCACTTCCTTTTTTTATTTATTTTCCAAATAGATCGTTAAGGTATAGTGGTTTCTTGAATGAACTTCCATTTTTAATTTTATGCAACTTCCATTTTTTATTCAATTCAACTTCCATTTTTATTTTTATTCAACTTCCATTTTTATTAAATATGCAAATAGATCGTTAAGGCAAAAAATGATGTTGAATAGATTAACAATGGAAGTTCATTCAATTTCCAAACAGATTGTTAAGGTATGGTGGTTTTTCTTCCATTTTCAATTTTGATGCAACTTCCATTTTTAATTTTATTCAACTTCCATTTTTATTCAATTTCCAAATAGATCGTTAAGGCATAGTGGTTTCTAGAATGAACTTCCATTTTTAATTTTATGCAACTTCCATTTTTATTTTTATTCAACTTCCATTTAAATTCAATTTCTTTTTCTATTCAACATCATCTTTTATTTAATTTCTAAATAGATCGTTAAGGTATAGTGGTATCTTGAATAAACTTTCATTTTTATTTTTATTCAACGTCCATTTTTATTTTTTTTTTCCATTTTTATTTTTATTCAACTTCCTTTTTTATTCAATTTCCTTTTCTATTCCACTTCCTTTTTTATTTATTTTCCAAATAGATCGTTAAGGTATAGTTGTTTCTTAAATGAACTTCCATTTTTAATTTTATGCAACTTCCATTTTTTATTCAATTCAACTTCCATTTTTATTTTTATTCAACTTCCATTTTTATTAAATATGCAAATAGATCGTTAAGGCAAAAAATGATGTTGAATAGATTAACAATGGAAGTTCATTCAATTTCCAAACAGATCGTTAAGGTATGGTGGTTTTTCTTCCATTTTCAATTTTGATGCAACTTCCATTTTTAATTTTATTCAACTTCCATTTTTATTCAACTTCCTTTTTTATTTAAATTTCTTTTCTATTCAATTTTCTTTTCTATTCAACTTCATTTTTTATTTAGTTTCCAAATAGATCGTTAAGGTATAGTGGTTTCTTGAATGAACTTCCATTTTAATTTTATGCAACTTCCATTTTTATTCAATTTTCTTTTCTATTCAACTTCCATTTTTATTTAATGTCCAAATAGATCGTTAAGGTATAGTGGTTTCATTGAATGAACTTCCATTGTTATTTTTATTCAACTTCCATTTGTATTCAATTTCTTTTTCTATTCGACTTCCTTTTTGATTTAATTTCCAATTAGATCGTTAATGTATAGTCGTTTCTTGAATAAACTTCCATTTTTAATTTTAAGCAACTTCCATTTTTTATTTTATTCAACTTCCTTTTCAATTCAACTTCCTTTTCTATTCCAATTCCTTTTTTATTTTATAGCGATCCCGGGTTTACCCTTGTTGTACAGTGATCCGGACACGTGTCTGTTGATGTTAATAGTTGAATATTATCTTGTTT